>LR750225.1:98056-152935 GCA_902729485.2 Mus minutoides | reverse complement strand
TTTTTTTTTTTTTTTTTTTTTTTCTCATAGCATCTAAAGGTGGAGAAAATTTCTATTCTTACTTCTCTTGTAGAGAGTTTCAGGGTATCTACTCTTTTGAGAGGCTGATTACGTGGCCATGCCATAGTGACCTCCTGCTCTCCTGCTGCTCACAGACTTCTTTTGGCATCTTGCTTTCTTTGAGTTTAATAAGAGCACCCAGAGGTGGGTACTGTGCTTTTACGGGTGAGGAAGTTCATGTTCAGAAGTCAGTGAACACTTATTAAGTGCCTGGCAGGGCATGCTGGTCTATGTGGGGCATTTCATATTTAATGCTGTGGACTGACCCAATGCAGTCCTTTTCCAAATGCATAAGAACACTGATGCTTAGAAAAGGGAAGTATGTTGCCTATGATAATATTACTATAAATATACAAAAATAAAGACTAACACTAAATAACCCTTTTGAGCTCCAAATCCCAGGGATTTGAACAATGATGTGTAACATGACGGACAAACGCTATCTCCTTGTGTATTAATGTCACAAAATTCTTGTTCCAAACTTGCACAGTGCTGGGGTGCTGCTCCCACACTCGGAAGCCTCTCTGCCAGCCATTTCTACTGGGTTCAAGTCCTCAGATAAATTGCTGTGCACTGGGGGTGCCCCCCTTTGAAATAAATTAGGATTATGACACAGAGTTCCTTATAAGCGAGTTCTGGGGTTGGGTGAGCTGGCCCAGAAGTGTGCTCACCGAATGGCACTGCCATCACAACCTGTGATGAGGAAAGGGTTTATTTGTTTGATTTGTTTTATTTTCCTGCAGGGAACATTGCCCTTTTAGCATCTTTACTATCTTACCAAGGCTGGTGACCTGCAGCCCCAGCTAGCATCCACCTCACAGAGACCCCTCTGACTCTGCCCCCAAAAGCACGTGCTTGGATTAAAAGTATATGTCACCATGCCTGGTTATTTCACCAATATATTCAGGTGGAGCCTTTTGCTGTGGGCAAAAATTCTCTCTAGAAGTAGAATAAATTCCACAGGCCTAGGACAACCACAGTGTGGGGAAGGGGAATACACACGATGGAAAATTAGACTAGCAAGCAGGGCTGCTGCCTTCCTGCCTTGGGCACTTGGGGTGGCTAATAGGGAATGTTTCCAATCTATTTTTTAAGTCACCCAAAAGTAAACCACAGGAGGGCAGAGAGGGTAAAAGCAGGCCTTCCTCCTATCCACAGGAAACTACAAAATAGCATTGCCACCCTCCCAGGGATCCTGAGTAAGGAAGTCAGCCGGGCCTTACTTTGCAAAAGGCAGACCAGGCTAAAAGGCCAGCGGGTCCTTCCAACTGGGCTGAAATGGACACCTGACTCTGGCAGGTTCACAAAGAAAAGAAACCAAGCTCACTGAGTGTGGGCGGAGTCAACAACAGCCTCTGCTGCTCAAGAGAAACAAGTGTCAGGAAAAGCGGGAAAAACACAAGGCCTGGCAAACCCGCTTGCCTCTCAGTCCAGAGGCACGTGGTAGAGAAGACACCTACAGTGCCTTTGACATTTCCTTGTGTCTCCTTCAGGGCCTACTCCAGCCACATTTCTGCTCTTTGCCTCTCGTCCAAATTACAGTCCATATGAGTTACACCCCCAATTCATGTTTACACCAGGGAAGGGAGCAGGCTGCCAAGGACAACAGCAACACATTATGGCCTTCAATTTCTGAAATTGAAAGAAAACTCCTAGGGCTAGGGATGAGGCTTGCGACTAAATGGATGCGACGTGATTTAGAATCAACACAGAAAGCAAGCTCTAGGCATGTCTGTGATGGAGTTTCTAGACTGGGTCAATTGAGGTGGGAACATCCACACTAAATGTGGGCAGCACCATCCCCTAGGCTATAACACAAAGGGATACCACATGACTACCTGTCTCAAGCTCTCTATGCTATGCTTTCCCTGCTACTGTAACCATGAACCAAAATAAACCTTTTCGTCCTTAAGTTGCTTTGCCCAGTATTTTGTCACAACAAAAGGAATAGATACTAATAAAATGGACCTGGCTGAAGAGATGAGCTGTGGCAGTGGGTTGGAAGTCATTAAGACACAGGCTCCCCCCATCTAGGAAGCAAGTGACCTGCAGGAAAGCTGGGTGCTACTTCCTCATGCTCTCCTCCAAAGCAGCACATCACTGAAGCACAAGACACCGCCCCTAGGTCTAAATGATAAGCCCCTTAATGCGACACTGGGATGGCTAGTTTTATGTCAACCTGATACAAGCTAGAGTTATCTGAAAGGAAGGAACCTCAGTGGAGAGAATGCCTCCAGAAGATGTAGCTGTAAGGCATTTTCTTAATTAGTGATTGATGGGGGAGGGGCCCAAGTCCAGTCCATTGTCAAGGTGTCATCAGTGGGCTCCTGGTCTTGGGTTCTATAAGAAAGCAAGCTGAGAAACCCAGGGGGAGCAAGTCAGTAAGCAGCACTCCTCCATGGCCACTGCTTCAGTTCCTGCCTGCAGGTTCCTGTCTTGTTTGAGTTCCTGTCCTGACTTCCTTCCATACGAGGTGTTTATTCACAGCATTAGAAGTCCTAACTCCCACAGAAGTACATACAGCTTGTACCTTTGCTTCAGTGGTGGTGCTGGAGAACACTTTCCTCTCTCCAGCAGCCAAGGCTTCAGTTAGATCTTTCTCCTCTCCCAATACACAGCCTCCCCAGCAAGCTCACCGAGGGAACAGAAGTGGAAAAGCTTTGTGTGGGTAAAGAGAAGACACCTTACCACGGAGGGTCCAAAGAGGTCTGGCTCAAAAGAGAACACACAACTCTCTTCTCTGTCCCTTTAAGTGAGTTTTGGGGAACTTAGTTATCCCAACAGACTAAGTCTTAGCAATGGATTTGAATTCATTTGGTTGCTCTTTGGCATGAACTGAGTGTCAAGGATTGCTGATCAGAGGGAGGGAAGGAGAGAGAGAGAGAGAGAGAGAGAGAAAGAGAGAGAGAAAGAGAGAGAGGGGGGAGGGAGAGAGGTGGAGAAAGCCTTCGTTTTAATTTCCAATCACCTTCCGGACCACTCCAAACGAATTTTAACAGCCGAGCTTTTCCTGGGACATTTTTCCTTTGAACTCCCAGACCTCCCTTTATTGCCGTTGCTGTAATATGAACCAGATTTTTCCCTCCCTCTTGTTTGCTTAAAAGGCGTTAACTATAAATTAGAGTGTCTGAAGAGCGAGGTGTCACTCGTGGGGCCTGGGCTCCTAGGGCCCTGGAGCCTCATGGCTGGGAGGGAGGCCAGGCTGCCTCTTTCTTTGGCAGCGAGGCTCCCAGACCCAGGCCAGGGATGATCCCACCCTCCCTTTCAAAGCTATCCAGTTACATCAACATACTCGCTGCCTTGTTTGAATTGAGCGTTAAACCATATTCCTCTTGCTTTTTTTCTTCAAACTCCTGTCCTAGAAGAGCAGAAGGGAGAGCTTTAAACACACACTTCTGCTGAGCTATTTTCCACTGGATGCCTTTGTTCTAATGAACCTTCACCCTATATCTTCCATGGTGTGTGTGGTATGCTCACATGTATTCAGGGGCACATGCCCTTGCATATGTGGGAGGACAGAGAACACTGGATGCCATGGTCTGCTAGGTTTTTTCTTAGTCTCTTGAGTCAGGGTCTCACACGGAACCTTGAGCTAGGTTAGTAGGCCACGAAGCCCTGCAATCTTCCCGTTTCCATTCCCAACAGTGCTGCGGTTCCTGGTATATTCTTGGCCACGCCTGGCTTTTCCCCATGAGTGCTACAGATGGGAACTCAGGTCTTTGTACCTGCACAGTACAGTGAGTGTTCTGACTTGCTCAGCCCCTGACCTAACCCTAGTGCTAATTATTAAAATGTGTGTATCCATTAAGAGTCTGATGGAAGCAACTGCCTTGATTGCACACACTTCCCTCTCTCTGGATCAGGAAAGCAGTCATCCACATGCAGACCATCATGGGAACGTGGCTTAGCTGTTCTTGTGGTACCCAAACTTATAGCTGTCACTCAGTTCAAACCGTAGAAAACAGTCACTGAGTAGCAAGGATGTTTAGTGGGTGTGAGTGGGTAGGCAGGAACCAGAGAAAACTCTGGTGTCTTTTCTTTCTTTTAAAAATGTATCTTATTATTTTATATGTGGCTGTTTTACCTGCATGTATGTGTATGCACCACATACATGCCTGGTGCTCAAAGAAGCCAGAAGAAGGAATCAGATGCCCCTAGTCCTGGCTGCCATGTGGGTGCTGGTAGTTGATTAAAGGTCCACTAAAAGATCAGGCAGTGCTCTTAACCTCAAAGCCGTCTTTCCAGCACCTCCAGTATCTTTTCGTAAAAGAACATTTAACCTAAATAGCTTGCTCAGGGCTTCCTATCAAAATACCATCCAATTGGAGGGCATCTTTGATTATGAAAGGCCTCTTTTTGAGAGTGGAAGAAGGGGAGGCACAGGGATAAAAAAGCAGAAGCAGAGATTGAATAGCAGGAAGAGGCAGGAGGGAAGACTGGAGACTGCCATCCATCCACTGTGAACATACCTAGTTACAGAGACCATGGCTGAGAGAAACGAGGTAAGGGCAGAAGCGTTGCCTAAAGCCATGGGCATATTCCATAACACTATGACCCAAATGGCCAGCAAGAGCCTGCATAGAAGAGTCAGGACCAATGCCCTTCCTCTGGGATCCTAGTACCATAAGGTTTCCCAGGACACGCTGACCCACACTCTGATTCCACTCAAGGAAACAGTCAGAGAGTGGAAAGGAAGGGACTTTTGAGCAGGAAGGAAGATCCCTGAGAGCGCAGGGTTTCCAAGAGCACGAGTCAGCACGGAAGCAATCCGGAAGTCAGAAACTGACAACTGACTTAAAGAAGAAATGGTATCCCTGCCTCGTGCCTGTGTCTACATTACGTCTGTTAGGTAGAGAAAAGGGGCTATGAGCGACTTAGCTCACTTATGAACATGTGCTAGCTCACGGACTCCAACGTGTGGCTAAGTCCTACTTCCTACACTACATTCAGTGCAGGAATGACTGATTCCATCTCACATGTTCTGGGACCAGAAACTGCTTGTCTACACGGGAGCAAAGTTGGATGTGAACTGGAATGTTCTGGGCCCGGGCTCAGCGTGCTTCCTGACAGTTGCCTGTTCTGCTAGCCCGAGTTTTCACTGTGCAGGCACAGCTCTGCTGGGTGGAAATGAGAACAAGAATGAGTGTCTCGCTGCCTCCTGCAGAGCCCTGGCAGGGTAAGCCCCCCACACCACCCCCATACTTGTTTTCTACTCCAGCCATTTGGTGGCACTTGAGGCCCTGCAGTGGTAACAGGCACACTGTCCTCCTGAGTTTTCAGACACACTGCTGGATGTATTTGTCTCAAGTCCAAACTCTTCTTCCCCATTCTTGCCTTTAATTTCATCTGAGTTTAATATCCATATCTCCCTTAGGCTGCTCGCTGCCATGATGGAGAACTGTCCATGTCAGAGCCCCATCCACTCTTCCCACTGTGGTAGCACTTTGATGCTACATGTAGCTTATTTCTACTTTTAACCTTAAGTGATTTTTTTCCCTGTCTGCAAAGGCTTTTATGAAATGTGTTACAAGCTGACCATAGAATAAGTTAAAAACTGGCTACTGATATTTTTGAGAGAGAGAGAGAGAGAGAGAGAGAGAGAGAGAGAGAGAGATCTCAGGTATGCCAGGAAGGCCCTGAACTCCTTACATAGTTGAGGATGACTGTGAACACCAGATCCTCTTTGTAGCCAAGTGCTGGAATGATTACCACCACCACCACATCCTGTTCATGGGACACCTAAGAATTTAGGGCTTTGTGCATGCTATGCAACCATTCTACCAACCGAGCTACATCACCGGCTGCCCCATGTATCTTACATAGGTACAACCGTGTTCCAATGAGCTGTTTCTCACTCTCTAGTAATTTTGTGTTTGGGTTGCAAACCAAATCTTCCCAATGAAACTTTATTTCAAATGTGCTGTCTCAGCTTGAGCCTAGGTCCTCTGGTCAAATTTCATGTCTTGCTGTGGTCCCAATGCATTTTTGTAATCTAGTTAGAGTGATCCTAAAGGATTAACTGACAGTACTGACTTCTGAGTCTTTCATGTCAGAACGTGGTGAAAATATTGGTCTATTGATCTTTACTAGTTTCAGTGTGGCAGGCGATTAAGACTATCTCAGTCTTCATTGTGACTCTATAAGGTAGATCATATTGTTTTTCTAAATACAGAGGTGTTAATCACCCTGTATAAGACTGCAAAGTTGTATGGACAAGATCTAGACTGGTACCTACATCCATCTTGCTCCATTCTTTACTGAACAGTCACATAGAAACCGTGTACAATAAACCCCAGACATCAAACTGTATCCATAGTATTGGGTAATAATGTGTATTTACATTGACAGGGAAATTTAAAAGCCAACCCCTTAACTTTGAACAGTACATACACCCTCATCATCTAGACAGGGAAGTCCTGATATGGCAGTTCTTCTCCGTGGTGACCATGTCAGACTGTGTGACAAATGGAAGAGAGTTCTCTGCGTGCCTTGCTAGTGTTGAGGCCTCCAGGGAGAATCGGCTGGTCTGTATCCTGCTTTGCCTGCATGGGTGCAGGGAGGCATAGGATGGAGTCTACACATGCACTGGGTGTGTTTACGGACAGTCCTCAGGTTTCACCACCTCTCCTTTGATCAAACCCGTTCAAGGCAGCCACACTTGAGAGCCACTAATACTGAACTTTTCACCACCTTTATTGGAGAATTTGTGATTTCTTAGGCAGTTAAAAGGTATCCCTGTATGAGCTACACTCGGTGTGCGGGCGCCATCTAGATGTGAGTGAGGGTGTCTGCAAGGCTCTTCCATGGGCAAAGTGTTTCTAGAACTATCCACCCAGAGAAAGCAAGAAGGACCAGTACTGACACCTCCTCCTTGGTCTGACTGTATCTAGCTGTGGTTTTCTGTTTTTGAAGAGTCTGTCATGTAAGATTGGAAAAGTAAGTTAATAAATCCAGTTGTTATGAAGTAAAAAAAATTTTATGTGTACTAAAATCATTCCTTCCCTCAAATGGTGCAAATGTTCTACTGGAAGTTAAGGATAGGTTGTTTCCTAAATGGTTTGTGCCACCAAAATATCTGATTTTGTCTTGGGTGAAAGACATCTCTATGGACCCCAGTCTTTCCAGATGTGTTGTCTACATTCTTGTGTCCATTGGGGACCCTGTACTCAGTCCATTGGATGGCTGTGAGCATCCACTTCTGTATTTGACACAAGCCATTCTTATAGGGACCATATGTAATCCTTGACTTTGACATCTTTATAAATGGCTATTATTTGGGTTCAAGCAAGCATAAGAAATAAAGCTAAACCATCTTAGGACTCTTTGAAGCAGGGCTAGAGAGATAGCTGTTCTCCCGGAAAACCTGAATTCAACTTATTCCTTAATGCTTTGATGTACACAGAGAATACTGGGAGTCCGGGCCCCTCATAGGTAAGCTTTGACTCCTATGTTATTCTGCAAGTGCCTTCAGCCAAGACAATGACCTTGACCCATGCTTTGACCTACAGACTTGGGTACCCAGTTGTTCACTTGCACCTGCTATTTGGGACTGACCATGAGGATCATCTAAAACCACAAAAAACGACCTGCCAATGGAGTTGATGGCATCAAAATGTGGTCTCTGAACACACACAGAGGTGACACACCTGTGCTGGATGGTTGTAGGGATATCCAGGTACACCTGGTAAGAAATGAATAGGTTATATGAGGCTCGGTGAGTCCTGCTGCTTCCCAAGACAGTCTTGTGCCATTCAAACCTGTATTCTGTGAAAAGACTGTGTGCTGACTCACTGTGGGGACAGAGGAGGATCAAAGACGAAGAGGACAAGGTGCTTCTAGTGCTACAGTGTTTCTGGGCATCCACGGGGAAGCAGACACGTGAATTTAAAATGGCAGGTATAAGGAGGCACGGTGGTGCACACCTATTACCCGACACTCCAGAAGCAGAAGCAAGAGGATCAGGAGTTCAAGGCCAGCCTGGGCTACCTAGTAAGATCTTGTCTCAAGAAGAAAGGGGAAGGGGGAAGGAGGCCTCTTGTCAAGATCAGAAACTGAAGAGCAGGTTCAAGGTGGGAAGTGAATATAAGGAACTAGGCTTTGATGGCAGAGGCTGAGGAGGCGCTCGGAGCCAGTGTGCAGAGTGTATTGTAGAGTTTGGAGCCCAGGAGAGAAATCCCATGGCAGAGGACACACGGATTCTCTTTCTATGGTCCTGTTCTGGATTTTCAATTTTTCTTTTGAACTCTTCAGAACTTTGTACTTACAGGATCTTAGAAGCAGAAGGATATTGGGGTGTTGCAGACCCTACTCAAATCGACCCCTGCAGTGGTGATGGTGGCAGCACTGCTCGACACCCACCCCAATGTTTTGGGTTCCTGAATGAAAGATACCCATGCACACACGCACACACACACACACATGCACGCACACACACACACACACACACACACACACAAGCAGCCTTTGTATTTTAATATGCCTTAAGTAGCTCAATGGCCGGACCTAACTTCTACGTGAAGACGGAGGTGGGTCTTTAAGATTCCCAGGCAATTTGGGGGACCAAATTACACAACACAAGCAGCATTAGGCCAAATCCACAACAGAGGGGTGATCCTGTCCAAGCCTGTGTTTAATTTAAACATCCCCACCTGTGCACCAGCCTATCTAGCTTGTCAGTCTGCCGCCGCCCACAGCCCTGACCCATTGGTGCCCACCACTCTGCCCTGTCTGGCTATTCACCATGCACTTACAGTGTACTAACGCTGCTTTGGAAAGGGAAGACATCCCACACTGGAGAGGACATTCCTTGTATGTTTTGTTTTTTATTAGATATTTTCTTTATTTACATTTCAAATGCTATCCCGAAAGTCCCCTATACCCTCCCTCCGCCCTGCTCCCCTACCCATCCACTCCCACTTCTTGGCCCTGGCATTCCCCTGTACTGGGGCCTATAAAGTTTGCAAGACCTAGGGGCCTCCCTTCCCAATGACGGCTGACTAGGCCATCTTCTGCTACATATGAAGCTAGAGACATGATCTCTAGGGGTTCTGGTTAGTTCATATTGTTGTTTCACCTATAGGGTTGCAGACCCCTTCAGCTCCTTGGGTTCTTTCTCTAGCTCCTCCATTGGGGGACCTGTGTCCCATCCTATAGATGACTGTGAGCATGCACTTCTGTGTTTGCCAGGCACTGGCATAGCCTCACACGAGACAGATATATCAGGGTCCCTTCAGCAAACTCTTGCTGGCATATGCAATAGTGTGTGGGTTTGGTGGCTGATTATGGGATGGATCCTCGGGTGGAGTAGTCTCTGGATAGTCCATCCTTTTGTCTTAGCTCCAAACTTTGTCTCTGTAATTCCTTCCATGGGTGTTTTCTTCCCTATTCTAAGGAGGAATGAAGTATCCACACTTTGGTCTTCGTTCTTCTTGATTTTCTTGTGTTTTGCAAATTTTATCTTGGGTATTCTAAGTTTTGGGGCTAATATCCACCTATCAGTGAGTGCATATCAAGTGACTTCTTTTGTGATTGGGTTACCTCACTAAAGATGATATCCTCCAGATACATCCATTTGCCCAAGAATTTCATAAATTCATCGTTTTTAATAGCTGAGTAGTACTCCATTGTGCTTGCGCTTTGAGGTCCAGAATTGACAAATGGTACCTCATGAAATTGCAAAGCTTCTGTAAGGCAAAATACACTGTCGATAAGACAAAAAGGCCACCAACAGATTGGGAAAGGAGTTTTACCAATCCTAAATCTGATAGGGGACTAATATACAATATATACAAAGAGCTCAAGAAGCTGGACTCCAGAAATTCAAATAACCCCATTAAAAATTGGGTACAGAGCTAAACAAAGAATTCTCAACTGATGAATACCGAAGGGCTAAGAAGCACCTGAAAAAATGTTCAACATCCTTAATCATCAGGGAAATGCAAATCAAAACAACATCAAGATTCCACCTCACTCCAGTCAGAATGGCTAAGATAAAAAATTCATGTGACAGCAGATGCTGGCAAGGATATGGAGAAAGAGGAACACTCCTCCATTGCTGGTGGGATTGCAAGCTTGTACAACCACTCTAGAAATCAGTCAGACGGTTCCTCAGAAAACTGGACATAGTACTACCGGAAGATCCAGAAATACCTCTCCTGGGCATATACCCAGAAGATGTTCCAACTGGTAATAAGGACATATGCTCCACTGTGTTCATAGCAGCCTTATTTATAATAGCCAGAAGCTGGAAAGAACCCAGATGTCCCTCAACAGAAGAATGGATACAGAAAATGTGGTACATTCTTTGTATTTCTTAAGCCCCCCCCCCCTTTTTTTCTTTTTGAGACAGGATCTTATTCATGTAGCTTAGGTTGGCCTTTAACTCATGTAGCTGAGGACATCTTTGAATTCCAGATCCGCCTGGCTCTTCCTCGTAGTGCTGGATTCACAGGTGTCTGTTGCTATGCCCAGTACCATGTAGTTCTGGGAATGCCTCCTGATGCCGGGCAAGCATTCTATAAGTGAGCTGCATCCCCAGATCTCTTAGTGGTCTTTCTTTCTTTCTTTCTTTCTTTCTTTCTTTCTTTCTTTCTTTCTTTCTTTCTTTCTTTCTTTCTTTCTGTATTGGCTAGAGATAAAAGCTTTGAGTTTGGCTGATTATGGGATTGACAGGTTTTAAGTTGACAGAGCGTTCCTATCTTTCCTTCCAGCTTTTGCCTCAGACCTTCTTTCTTCCAAATAAACAAATAAGCAAGCCCTCAGAGAACATCTGTTGCACACCTTTGAAACATTTGAAACCCCATTCTGCTTGAATCCAACACAGAGCGTGCTGGTTACGTGGTACGTGCTTCCTTGGAGGGAGTGGGACAGAAGATGGCTTTGAACATACATTTTAAAAATGCTTTTCAAAAAAAGAGCACAGTTTATGAATGACCCTTTAAAATGAAAACAAACAAACAAAAACAAAACAAACAAAAATCAGGCCAGCACAGTTCTGAAAACTGCCAGCAGGGGGCCCCAACAGTGACAATACAGGGGGCATGAGCTAGGGGTTTTTTCCTTTACAGCACTGTTGTTTTGTTCTGTTTTCCTGCTTGGGAACTGGATGGCAAGCTGGATCAAGAGACTTAGACAGAAGCGACAGCTCATCATGTTCTGGTTCTGAACAGTACTTATGAAACCCAGAGAAGTCAAACAAGAAAGGGCCACAGGACAGGCTTCAGGGCTCCAGTCCAACCTCCCTCCACTGAAGACACACTTTAGGCAGGAAGGAAAATGGAAAACCTTCCACTTTCCCCTGTCCAACTTTGTACTTTGAAAGACTTCAAACCTAAAGAACAGAACGTGTGTAGGGACAGTTGGCCCATGCTGGGTAAAGATCGTCCTCTCCGCCTCCACCCCTGTATTCTCTGCGTATTCATGACCCTATTAACAATCTCCACAGAGTGATCAATTCTAACAACAGTTCTTACGTTCTTAAGATCAATGTTCTGCCTTCAACCTGATCACGGCTTCTCAGGGTGCTCAGGTGTGTGAAAAATCTGAAGGGATCATGGGAGACTAATGGAGCTGGAGCCAGAGACGCAGAGTAGCGATGCCAGCCAGCCTCCCTGCGAAGCTCCCTGAAAGTTTCCACCCGTGCGGAAGATAACACAGTTAGAAGGAGCTGCACCCTGGGTCCAGTTCTTCGTCTTTTTCTCAACTCCACCCTCCAGAGAGTAACAAGGACCAGATGAGACAAGGATCTATGTGCAGCTTCTGGTTTAATCTTCACAACCTTGCAGGGCTGCTACGTTATCAACCCCACTTTACATAAGTGAGAAATGAGGCTCAGAGCAGTTAAACCTGGGCAGGGCAGTGTGAATTATCCCTACTGAATGTCAGTTGTGTCTGCTCAGGACAAGTGGTCCACTCTCCCCTAGGCTGCTCAAGGCCAACTCCCCCACCCCCTGCTCTGCCCCTCCTCCTCCGCAGCCAGCAGCCTTCCCTACTCTAGGACCTTAGTAGCAACTGGCTTCCTTTGTCCGAGACTCACACATCCTGTATTTCTCTGTATATCATAAGGTGGTTCCTGGGGCTCTCTGATCCCAGAATCTAATCATGGTACCCAGGACAACATCCATGCCTAGCCACCAGCTATTGCTACCCCCACAGATGAACCTAGATACATTCTCACACCATCACTTGCCTTCTGTCACTACAACTGCAGCCATCATCGCCACCATCCCCTGTCCCAGCATAGTCCTTCAGTATTTACTACCCACATCATGCTGGTCCCAGCTCTTCACATGACAATCATGCCAGGGTGCTCTTTGTGGCTCTTGGTGTTGTCGTAAGGAGAATTCGCTCTTCTAGTTAGAAGGTTTCCCAGTTCTTAGCCACAGAAATCTAGTTCTACTTATTTCATTTGCTCTATTTAGTCTATTGCCATCTCTCAATGAAAACAGTAATTTAAGATCGTTTCCTTCTGAGCAGCTCTAAAGGATGTGCACTTTCGCCTCTGACCACTAGATGTCACTACCAACCAATTCTAGAAAACATCATGCGCAAACCCTGCAAAACACGTTGTACCTTTAAGCACCCGAAGTCTCAGCTGATGTGTGACATGATATATCTACAAAGACTGAGACGCACATTAAGACTCAGGCCACTGCTGAAACATTACAGGATCCCAGGTGCAGTCAGGGGCGGGGGCGGGGGTGTTGAGGAGAGGGATCAAATGTCTATTTTTGTAAAGCATTTTCTCACAAACAAGAACACATGAGGCACCACTAACCCAAGCAGACATTGTGTGATATTTTATATTGCATTTGAAAGTTCACATCGTACACAGGTGAACTTTCTAGAAACTGACCGGGAGCACTTGAGGGTGGGCTTTAGGCTGGGGACAGAGCTCAGTTGGTAAAGTCCTCGCTTTGCAGGCATGGGGACCCAAGTCTGGCCTTCAGAAACCAGGCTTTTCAAAAAAGCCAGGTATGGTGGCATGTGCATGTGATTCCAGTTCTAGTAAGGGGGGGAGACAGGTAGCTGAATCAAAAGACTACCTGGCCCCGCCCTCTAAAAAAAGACATTCTTGCAAATCACATTTTTAAAAAAATGTCCGTTGTATGAAACATCCTACTGCTGCAGAAAATGACCAACAGCTGATAGGAGAAGGTGCAGAGGCTGCAAGAAGACAGATCAAGTAGAGGAATGTAGATGGTTGTGTCTCGTCGGGAGGGGCCATGACGGCTGGACCAAGGCAGGTCAGGAATCTGGGGCACACATTTAAGGAGACCTACCAGTCAGCAACTGCTCCTCGTGCCTCACGCTCCATGTGAGTTTAGGCTCTGAGTGGTCCTGAAGGTGTGAAGAGTCCCTATCCCAGTCAAGGTGAGCTAGAAACGAGGTTGACCTGGGGCACCATTTCTCATGCATCAGACTGGCAAAAAATCTAATGAGATAGGAAAAATGGCCTCATTCGTCGGCGGTGGGAGTGGGATCTGTGTCAATCACTCTCAGGGGCAATGTGCCAGCTATTGAACTTGCAAATACACACGTACATATCCTTTTTTAAAAGAAGATTTAGTGTGTGTGTGTGTGTGTGTGTGGTATGTACACACATGTGCCATGAGTGTGTGTACAGAGACTAGAAGGACAGCTTAGATCCTAGAGATGGAGCTATAGGCAGTGATCTACAATGGGTACTGAACTCTGGAAGGAAGGAAGGAAGGAAGGAAGGAAGGAAGGAAGGAAGGAAGGAAGGACAGCACGAGTTCTTAACTGCTGAGCCATCTCTCCAGTCCAGTTTATGCACACACTCTTGTGTTGCTTCTGAGACTTTATCAGGCACTTGGAAATGAGTAAAGGAACCCACATACACATGTGTTTGTTATGGTATTGCTGCCAACAGCCAAAGAATCCATGTGGCATATCTGAGCATCATAGTTAAATCATGGTTTACTTATCCCATCCGATCGCACACAAGTGTAAAATGAAGGAAGTCACTTTAGATGGAAAGCTCCCCCAAGACACGTTAAGGGGTACAAGTTAGGATGTGCTGTATATATCAAATGGAAGGAAAAGGAATAGAACATGAGAGTTGGTAAGACGGCTCAGTGGGTAAGGGTGCTTGCCACCAAGTCTGATGAGCTGAGTTCAATCCCCAGGACCTACCTAATGGAAGGAACGAACTAACTTCCACAAGTTGTCCTCTGACTTCCAAATGTGTGAGCTATGGCACAGGCATGTATACAGATATGTATTAATAAATGCAATAAAATAATTATTGAAAGAAAAATAATAAAACACCAATTGGCAAGTAGTTGCCTAAGAACCTGTTTTCACAAAGATGCTATCAAAAAATAGTTGTTTCATCTTATGGTATGAGGCACTAGGCAGGTGGGGGGGGGAAGGATCATTTTTCGATGTTTAAATCAGATAAATTTCTGAACATCAAAACCATAAAATATGCTTAGCATGCATGAAGCCCTAGGGTAGCTCTCCAGCACCACCTAAGATGGTGCAGAGGTTCTCGCCTGTAATGCCAGGACTGGGGAAGTGGAGCCACGAGGAACAGGAGTTCAAGGTCATTGTTAGCTACTTAGTGAGTTCAAGGCCAGCCTGGGGGACACAAGACCCTCTATTGAAAAACCAAAATAAAAAATTGTGTCCTGTGTGTTCATCTTCTAACACTGACGTCTGCTGAGGTATATTGCACCACAGCCTGTGTTTCTAGAGGTTCCCCAACAAATGTGTGGTGCAAAAGCAGTAGTTGGCAGTAATTTATAGTGGATGTCTAAGGACGGTATTGAGATGACAGATGTTTGGTTCACATCTTTACCAAGGCATCTGAGCCAGGCCCCATCCAGCCATCATTGTGCTAAGCACACTATATCCATACTTATAAGAGTATGATCCCACAAGTTACCATGACACGAGTTGCCTCTGCAGGAACATGTGCAGGGGCCTGAAGGAAGCAGGATGCTTCGCCTGGGCTGCTAGTGTTGGTCAACTTCACCCAAGCTAGATCATCTCCCAAGAGAAAAACCTCAATGGAGAAAAACCTTCCATTACGTTGACCTGTGGGCAAGCCTGTTGGGTATTTTCTTGATTAATAATTACTGTGGGAGAGCTCCGCACACTGTGAAGAGTGCCAGCCCTGGGCAGATGGTCCTGATGGATATAAGGAAGCAACCTGAGCAAGGTGTGAGGAGCAAGCCACTCCTCTATGGCCTCTGCTTCCATTTCTGCTTCCAGATTCCTGTCCTGATTTCCCTTGGTGATGCTTTTTGTCCTGGTATTTTTCACAGTGCCCCTTAGCTCCTTAGTCCTACCCCTGATGTTTTATGTCATGCTTTGGGGAGACAGAACCTATAGGTATAACAGTCTCCCCAAAACTGGGAACCAGGACCAGGCCAGATGGGAGCCACAGGGCCAGCCTGAGCTTGGTTTAGGGGCAGAACCTCAGTGGAGGTTTCCCCTCTTTTCCTAGCACTAAGAACCAGGCACAGCCCCTGCCAATTCAGAAAGAACGCTGCAAGACCCTCATCTCTTCAGAAACCCGTGGAAAGGGCCCTGAACCTTGCTCTCTCTTTTCTCTCATGTATTCTAGCCCAGGAGGAGACAACAGGATCACACTGGAAGCTCTGGACATCCTGTCCCCAGTCTTACCCACAGACCTGTTTTGCTATTGGATATCCCGGATGACCTCAAATTCTATTCTGGACTCATTTTGTCATCCTGTTTCCAGGGGAGTCTGTCGGGCTCTAGACAATGGCTTAGTGGAGATTTCCATTGCTAAAGCCAGCACATGTCAGGGAAGACAAAGAGGCTTCTTTAGCTAAGGATGGCCCCATCAAGAGACCAGATTAACTGCGGGCAGAGAGCAGGGCAAGTACAAACCAGGTACCTCTACATCTGCCAGCCCCTGAGCACCTCATGGGAGCCAGGTCTCCCCATCCCACAGCCCACAGCGGAGGTCAACAGTACTATCTCCACTCGTTACCTGGACCCATCCTCCTCAGACATCTCCCTGTGACACACTACTTAATGTGGCTTTCCACAATCTTTCGTGCTTTCAGGACCCTGGTAACTGCCAAGAACGTATCCAACTTTGTAATCCTTTTGCCACCACTTTTTCTGCTAGGCTTCAAGCTCAGAGTGGTAGGAGTCCTGTTGGTCTTTTCCATTGCTTTAGGGCCAGTGTCCAACCCTAGCACGTGGCAGGAATCTGCTAGCTGTTGAATGGATAATTATGTGCAGTATTGAGGATAACTAAGAATATGTGATAGCAGGTAGGCAAGAGTTATATAGAAGGTAACTGAGGAAGACTACAGCTGTGACTCACTCAGTACCCGGGCCTCTTGGTCAAAAGGCTAAAAAGCATTTAAGCCGCAGGCTCATTGCCCCTGTAGTACCAATGGCTAGGCCATCAGGGCATTTTCCCATACACATGTACTGAGGAAGGGTCTAACCTAAAAAGAACTGGACTTCAACTTAACATCATTTGCACTGTGATCCTAGCACCTCCTTTACCTCTAGCAGTTTTTCTACAAGATCATGAGAAGAAACTCCCTAAAACCTAACCACCATGATTTAAGAGGGCAAAGGATTACCTTATATCATGAATATGCAAGCTGCCACATAAACATTCATTAAAAATTCTTTAACATTCACGACACAGCACCTACTGTTCTGTTGTTTCCCAGATTCTCTTTAGAGCGTGTGCTTTGCTAAATGAACTAACTTCTGCTTTGACTGCCTATGTCTCTCGACTGAATTCTTTCCTTCAAGAAGACCCAAGAGACCCCACTAATGTCTCTCTTTCTGTGTATGGATAAGTAAAACCAAGCATATATTAAACAAGAAACCAAGGCAGATTTTAGTATGTTAGGTAGTTGTCCAAGTGGTTAAAAATGAGAGAATAGCTAATAGAAGAGAAATATATAACTAGGGAACTACATCAGGTTTGTGTTCAGTTTCAGCTTTAAACATTTTTTAAGGCAGCTTGCCATAGGCAGCGCTTCTTTTGCTGGGGTCCTGAGAGCTCTGTTCCCTTACACTGCTTCACGCACAGGCCCTGCAAGCCACTCTTGTGTTCTTGAGCAAAGAAAGCTCTTCCTCTTCTTGGACCGTGTATGAAGCTTTAGGAGGGGTGCACGCCACGGTACAGTGAGGGGAGGAGACACCTGCCGAGCCACTGGATGGGCAGTGTCAACACTGATGATGGATGTGATGCTGTGGCCAGGCCCACATACATCTTTCAGATTTTTAAAAGGTCCTCAAAACAGAGCCAGGGCTGTAAAATTACAACCCTCTGTAATCTTGTTCTTCATTCTATTCGAGAGAGGAGAATCACCACAAACTTCTCAGTTTGTCTATTCATTCATATATTTAGAGCATTTACTGAATGATTTATAAATTTTATTAAGCACTGAAGATAAAATATGTATGATCATGTCTCTCTCTCTTTCACACACACACACACACACACACACACATGCACACACACACATGCACACACACACATGCACACACAACATATAAAACAGTCTCCTGGTTTAGGCACTCAGGCACTGTTGACATAGCATGATGAGCTTTTAACAGTCACCACAAGTACCATAAGAATGATTTTCTTGGAGTAGCAATCAGAGGGAGTCCCCAGTGGGGCTCATAAGCCTGGAATTCAAATAAATGAGAAGTCTTACATCCTAGCTCAAGACTGAGTCATGCAACTGTCTCTAGCAAATTACCCAACTCAATTAGTCAAGTGACAGCATAATTCTAAGCAGATTCTCCATGCAGCTGGTGGGACGGCTGAGCGGGAAGAGGTGCTTACTGCCCTTGACCCGAGTTCTCCAGAACCCACATGAAGGAAGAAGGAAACTGATTCTTCCAGGTTGTCCTCTGACCTCAAATTGAATGCCAATACACATACTAAAAGTGTGTGTGTGTGTGCGTGTGTGTCTGTGTAAGCAGAATCCACAAACTAAAGCTGGTAAGCAAAAGAGAGGAGGCAATTTGGAGTAAATGGGCAGAGACATAGGTGTGCACTAATAGTTCCAGACTGGGAAGGTGGAGATAGGTGGATAGCTGGAGCCTCCTAGCCAGTCAGTTTAACCTTATCAGTCAATGAGCTCCAGGTTAAGGAAGAGACCTTGTCTCAAAAACTAAGACAGCAACTGAAGAAGATAAGAGAGAGTCAACTTCAGACTCTACATGCAAGTATACACACACACACACACACACACACACACACACACACACACACACAAAGCCCAAAATAAAAACTCTAGACCATATAGCATAGGGCTCAGCACACAGCAACCCTCAGAGGGAGGTCTGCCAGAGCTTGCCCTGTTGGGATGTTGAAGTAGCCTGTTCTTTGCAGAGTCTACTCCTGGGGTTTTCTTTTGTGACCAAAGATCTTATAAACAACAATGACAATGTTGACAGTGATCCCTGACAGAGAAGTTGGTGGGCCTCCTGGGCCTTCTGTACCTCAGGCCTGGAAGCCTGTGCCTTCTGAACAGTTGGTTGCGACTTGTTGCTAATCCTTTATACAATGTGACCAGGTTCCTTTGAATGCCAGCTTGACCTTTGAGGCCAAGTTTCATCTCATTTTCTTAAGGTATGGTCCTACCAGCAAGGGTTTCAGTGCTTTTTGGGGTGGGACACTGAAGAGATGCCTCAGTGGATGCAACATCTGCTGTGCCCACAGGAAGACCTGAATCTAGACCCTCAGCATCCACATAAAGCCACCCGTGGAGGGACATGTTTGTAACTCCAGCATCCTATGGTAAGATGGGAGAATTTCAGGAAGCTTGGACTAGCAAGGCTGGAACACCAGCAGGAACAGTAAGAGACCTGTCTCAAAACAAGGTGGAAGGCAAGGACTCACAGCCCAGGTTGACCTCTGACCTCCACACACGTGCTATGGCAGAGGCATGTGTCTGCATACACACACATAAACACATACACAGGGGTTTTGTTTTTGTTCTGAAGGTGATGGTGGAGGAGATTTACAGAGATATATAAATCATACGTTATTAGCTCTGATATTAAACATACAGAAATTTACATTCAAAAACATAGCCAAAGGGCTGGTCCTCAGATGAAAGTCACCATTGCCCGGTATGGCCCATTAGCTGAGACAGCATTGAAGCCTCTCTTGTGTGGCTACAATGAGACCTTAGCTTCAGAGAACCATTTATAGACAGAAGGATGGTAGGAGGCCAGGTAGAGACATATGGTTATGAGGCTGGTGTTCTCATATTTAAGATGAATGCTGTTAACTAAATGGTACTTTTTGTTTCCATGGAACATCCCCACTGAATGCGGGTGGGGAGTTTGTGGAGTGTGTTGGCAATCAGGCACATCCATGGACAGCTAGAAGTGACTTCATAACAATCAGGCATCTTTACAGCTCACTCTCGAGGGACCCACTGACAACACACATCATCTCTGGCGACCCAAGAGGTGACAGCGTTGCTCCTGTGTCTGTCCCTTTGCACATGCGCTGTGGCCCCTGTCACATGTCACTTTGTGCACGCACCACAGGCTCAATAAACATCTCGTTCTCCCTGCACCCCTTCTCTTCTTTCCTCCATCTCCCAGAGGCTGCCTCTATTTCCCCTTCAATAAACCTCCCACGTGAGAGCTGCTGCATGGTGTGGTGTGTTTGGCACTCGCCACTTAGTTCTTCTAGCATAGTAGATTTCAGAAGCCTGAGGAGATGTGAAACTTCTTGTTTAAAGTCCATCATCTGCTACAAAAGGCACTCGACAACTTTCCTTTAGAGTCAGGATACCACACACCATTCTCTTAAAATGCCACCTTACATTGGTGCCATCAGTTTCCAACTGAGACTGCTATGCCCGTTCTACAACCACCATTCCACAGATTGGGAAGGAGCACCACGCCTCACTGGAAAAGACTGTCAAGGGTTCATGGCCCCTGTGAAGCACGGAGTGTGAACACAAATCACCAGACAATAGAAAAGCTAGGGTGACCCAGGGCGACTCAAAGATCAAAGGCGGGGAGCTGACAAGCTGGTCCATCTCAGCCCACTGCCCCAGAGCTCCTAGCTCCAGACCATCCCTTCCTTCCCTGGAAAACCATCAATTGCAGGTTAAATACCCCTCAGACCCCCAAGTCCAGCGGCACTTACCTTGCACTGCCCCGACACACAGATCGCCGTGCCATTCTGATCACAGGGTGTGCCATCGATGACCTTCTCGGCTTGCCGGACGTAGAAGCGGTAGCCGGTTGCCTGGCAGTTCAGCTCACACTTGTGATTACCCTTTACTGCAGAGAGAGAGAGAGAGAGAGAGAGAGAGAGAGAGAGAGAGAGAACACAAAGATGAGGTTTGAGTGACTTCACCTCTGTAGAATCCACCCTCACCCTTCCACCTATATTATTCATGGAGATAAACTTCATATTGTTATGAATTGACAGTTTTGGTCAGAGTGGGGTTAGTATATGTAACATAAAGCTATACTGTCAATCGCCACAATCAAATTGTAAAACGTTTTCATCACACCCAAAAGGAGCCTTACGCCTGTGAGCTGCCTCTTCAGTTCGTCCTCCAGAGTCTGGCACCACCAGTTTAACTTTCTGTCTGTAGATCTGTTCTCATGTACTTCTTACAGTTGTAAGAAAACCATCAGACTTCCCACAAGGACAGTCTAGAGAAGGCTTTTGTATCTTCATCTCCTGCTGTATGGTAGAGATCTGACACTACCAAAGGAGTTTCAAAGGGTCTCACCATTGCAAATAAGAGTCTACTTTTACACGCCCTATGCTTTTTATTGTTGCAGAATTCCATGTAATCTTTAAGCTCTGCTATGCTCTTTTCTCAGAACTTATAAAGCTGCACGGGGAACTGGGGACGTGGCTGGGACTGTGATCATTTGATAGAATTTTTGCCTAGCGAGCCTGAGGCCCTGGGTTCGGTCCTTAGCATGGCATAAACAGGACATAGTGGCGCGTGCCAAGGCCACCTCTATGGTTACGTAGTGTGCTGGTTAGAATCATCTAGGAGGAGGGAACCTCAACTGAGAAAATGCCTTTGTCAGACTGTCCTGCAGGCAGGTCAAAGTGGGGCTTTGCCTCTCCCTGACTGATGATTGATTGGTAACGGAGGACACAGCACCGTGTGAGCAGTGCCAGAGGACACGGCACCGCGTGAGCAGTGCCACCCCACAGGCAGACCTGAGAAGGTAGCTGCCTGAGCCTAGAGAGCCATCCAGTGAGCAGCGTTTCTCTGTGGTCTCTGCTTCAGTTCCTGCCTCCAGGTTCCTGCCTCCAGTTCCTGCCCTAACTTGCCTTCAAAAGGGAGTGTAAGCTGAAAGATGACAGAAACTCCTTCCTCCAACAAGTCGCTTTGCATAATCGTCTTTACTATGGCAACAGGAAGCAAACCAGGATACATAGTGAGCTTCAAGGGCCATGTGAAGTTCTGTCCTAAACAGATGAACAATAAAAAAAAGACCTACATGGTCGTATCATCTTTACCCTCTCAAATTGTATTTGTTTACGTGATTATTTACTTGTTTACTTATTTATTTAATGTGCTTGAGTGCCCGTCATAGCCGAGGCCAGAAGACCTATCCTAGATGGTATTGTGTCCTGGGCTGAGGACAAGGGAGGACAAAGTGAGTCGTGTGCCAGCCTCTCTCTCTCTGCTTCCTGACTGGGGTGCCGTGTCACCAGCTGCTGAACACTCTTTCCCCACATGATCAGCTACACCTGCAAGCAATGGGCTACAAGAAAATCTTCCCTTCCTAAGTTGCTTTCATCACATATTTTTGTGCCAGCAACAAGGAAGTGACACACGTTGTCTTCTCTTTACTCACCGACCTGCAAATTGTATGTCCCCACCTCTGACTCTTTAGATTTTTGTCACTTTACACAGAGCCAGGTACCTAGTAGGTGATCAATGTGTGCTAACTGTCGTAATAAGAAACAATCTAGTTGTTTGCCAAAGAAAAAAGATGATTAGGCAAAATATATTTCATATCTAAAACAGACAAGCCAAGTACACACTGATTTTAAAACCTGCTTTTGAAGACAATATAAATTCTGTGCTTAGTCACACACAGCACAGTCGGGGTCATGCCTCTGTCTAAAAATCAGATTACTGGATCTCATAATACTGGCTTTTCCCTACACAACACAATACATCATGTTTTCCCTAGAGGGGCTGCCTGCCTGTCATAGCAATAAAGTTCTTTATTTTGTTCCAGAGCCACTGGATCCCACTACCATGAGAATACAGAGGGGCTCTAGGACCACAGGATTCAGAGAAGGTCAAAACCTCTGTGAGCTCTGGGCTGTAGCATACAAGCCCAGGGACTGCTTTCCTGCTTGGCTACACAAGAATTGAAAGGGTGAGTGTGGAAAACTATCCTGACAGAATACTTAATACCAAGATGGAAGCATCTTTGGGGATTTCCTCAGATCAAATTATTTTATTGGCTTAAGAAATCCAGGGCCTGAAGGGACGGCTCTATGGTTGTGTGATAAAGTGAGTAAATTATAATAAATAAATTAATAAAATAAATAAATAAAATTATAATAAATAAATTAATAAAAAGCCAAGACAAATAAACAAACAAAACAAAAAACCCTGGGTGTCTATAACTCTAGTGCTAGAAAGGAAATTGCTATTTCCCTAGAGCTCCCCTGACAGCCAGACAAAGCAAACATTACACTGTGTTTAGTGAAAGATCATGTCTCAAAAAAAGTGATGGAGCAAGACATCCAGTATCAACCTCTGGCCTCTATACATACATATACCACACACACACACACACACACACACACACACACACACACACACACAGACACACACAGAGACACACACAGACATAGCCACACACACACACAGACATAGCCACACAAACACACACACAGACACATACACACACAGACACACACACACACACCAGATCAAATATATATGTTATATGTTATATGCAAAAAAGAGTTAACAGTTACAGTTTTGAAATCTAGAAAACAGAAGTACCCAAGAATACCAGTCTTAAGTGGGAATTGAAGCTCGGCAGTTCAGGACATGCAAAGGAAGCCTCAGAGAGAGGGGACAGTGGAGGCCTGCAAACAAACACTCTGCCCTGGAGCTAAGGAGTGGAGCCTACACTTTCCAGAATGGCTCTGCACTGCTCTGAAAATCAATCTGCACATAACACAACATGGATGTTGGCAAAGACATCTGGAGTGGCTATCTCTTTCTTAATAGGGTGGAAATTGTTGAGACAGGGTTTCTCTGTGAGTCCTGGCTGTCCTAGTACTCCCTTTGTAGACTGGGCTATCCTTCAACCCACATGTCTCTGCCTCCCAAGTATTAGGATTGAAGGTGTTTACCACATCACCCAGCTTTGGAGTAGCTATCTTAATGGCCATCTTAATTCCAGATGAAATAGATTTGAAAACTGTTACTAGTCAAATTAAAACATTTTTTATAGGTACAAAGGATTAATTCATCAGAAAGACAATACAACAAACCCCAAAATACATGAAGGAAAAGGGGGATAGAACCAAACGGAAAAGCAGGATGCACCACTTCACGAGGCCTTTGATCACCCCCAAGCAGGTTAGTTCCAACCATCCACTTGACATAACCTGGAGCCATCTGGGAAGAGATGCTCAAATGGATGGATCTGGAGGGCATCATCCTGAGTGAGGTAACCCAATCACAAAAGAACACACATGATATGCACTCACTGACAAGTGGATATTAGCCCAGAAGCTCAGAATCCTTCTTAGAAGGGGGAACAAAATACCCACGGAAGGAGTTATAGAGACAAAGTTCAGAGCAGAGTCTGAAGGAAAGATCATACAGAGACTGCCCCACTTGGGGATCCATCCCATAAACAACCACCAAACCCAGACACCATGGCAGATGCTAACAAGAGCCTGCTGACAGGTGCTTGGTATAGCTGTCTCCTGAGGGCCTATGCCAGTGCCTGGCAAATATAGAAGTGGATGCTCACAATCATTCATTGGACAAAGCCCAGAGTCTCCAATGAAGGAGCTAGAGAAAGTACCCACGGAGCTGAAGGTGTCTAAAGCCCCATAAAAGGAACATCAATATGAACTAACCAGTAACCCCAGAGCTCCTTAGAACTAAACCACCAATCAAAGAAAACACATGGTGGAACTTGTGTTTCTAGCTGTATATGTAGCTGAGGATGGCCTAGTGGGTCATCAAGAGGCCCTATGCCCCAGTATAGGGGAAGGGAAGGACTGGGAATGGGAATGGGAGTGGGTGGGTTAGGGAGCAGGGGAAGAGGGGAGGGGATAGGGTTTTTTGGAGGGGAAACATTTGAAATGTAAGTAAAATATCTAATTAAAAAAAAACACTGAAAAACAAAAAAGAATTACCTAAACTAGGTTGGTCTACAGGCATGTGTATGTGGTTTGTCTTGGTTTCATTTCAGGTAGATAGACTCACCCTAAATATGAACAGTCCTGGGCCCAGCTCTGAACTATACAATACAGAGGAAGCTAGCTGAGACCACAGCAAGTGAAGATGTATTTATTCTCTCTCAGCTCAGGTAGGCTGTGACTCGATGCTTAAATCCCCACTTAACTCTCCCCTTGTGATGAGCTGTAACCTGAAGTTAGAAGTCAAATCCACCCTTTGCTCCCCTCTGCCGCTTAGTGTGTGTTCTTTATCATAGCAACAGAAACAAAACTAGAACAAACCACTCTTGAGAGAAGAACTCTATTCCTGAAAGAGCTAATCTTGTCTCTTAAGGATTAAGCATTCATCTTTAAAGGCACTCCCTCCCAACACCATTATACTGACACACCCCAGTGTGAGCCCTCCCTACCCACACCACTGCACTGACACACCTCAGTGTGAGCTCTACTTGTGACGAGCCACATTAAGATGATAGCTCTTTGAAAGGCTTCATTTCCTCATTACTATCACGGTCGATATAAGATTCTAACAAATGAATTTTGGGGCGGACATTCAGATTACGGTAGAAGCATCATTCATCGGAGATAAACACTGAAATAACCCAAATATACTCCACCTAATAAATGACAAGGGAAAAAATGATATTTCCATACCATGGAGCATCATTTACCAGTACAAAGAATGAGGTATTCAAATACTTGGTGATATGGGTAAGTCTTTGAAGACCTTATGCTGCGTCAATGAAGTGAGTTGTGTAAAACCAGATGACCTAACCATGCTGAGGAGAGAAATGTAAATGAGTTAGGCACATGTGGATATAGGTCATGAATGAGTGTGGGACTTATAAAATAACAACTTGGTGCCTGAAGCAGATCCATGGATACAGGTTTCTGGAGCTGGTCCCAGAAGCAGCAGCGGCTACAGACCCACGTGCCACTCCTGTTAGTGACAGAGGATCTGCTTGCCCTTGGACGCCGAGTTCTGCCTCGGATGATGACTCTTTAAGCAGCTTGCCCTGCTGCCAAGACTGCATTTTCCAGGACAAAGCTATGGAAAATCAGACGAGCTGAATGCTTCTAAGGCCCCGACTCTCCTCTGGAATTGTAAAGCTATCCTGAAAAAGGCAGAAGAGCTGAGCAGCGAGACCGTCTGATTCTGAGCTTTTCCTGTTCAGAAGAGGGAAACCGTTTGGAGACCATTCCACTATGAAAGCTTAAATGCAAAAACATCCCACTTCTCCACTGCCTAGTGGCCCTAACCTCCCATACCACGCACGAACCCTGGGCACCAGACGTTTGCATGTGGAGCCTCAATCAGTCTGGTTCCACTGACAGTCTTAATAGGCTTAGGATTAGAGACAGACAACAAAAAAAAACTTTGTGTGTGTGTGTGTGTGTGTGTGTGTGTGTGTGCATGTGTGTGTGTTCATGCATGTGGGTATGTGCACATGTGCTTGAAGGTGCACAGGTATGTGTGTGCAAGTACATATGGATTAATATCAGGGTCTTCCTCAATTTATCTTCACTTTATTCTTTATTATATTAATTCATTTATTTGTGTGTGTATACATATGTGCGTGTGTAACTGTGTGTTATGGGGTGTGAGTCAAAGGATGATTTGAGGGAATCAACTATCTTCTTCTTATGTGGGTTCAGCTCCTGCACCTTATTATTTATTTATTTATTTATTTATTTATTTATTTAGAGACAGATCTTTGATAGACACTGAGGCTCACTGATTCAGCCAGGTTGAGGACAATGAGATTTAGAGATCTGCCTGTCTTTGCTTCCCCAGCACAGGGAGAACAGCATGGGCCACCTTGCCAGCTTGCTTCCAGGGATGGAACTCAAGCCATCACTTTATTGCCTGAGCGTTTCCTTAGCCTCCAAAAAACGTCTTGTTTTTTTTCTTTTATTGTATAATATTTTATTGGTTATTTGGGAATTTCACACCATGCACCCTGATCACACTCACTTCCCAGTCCTCCCAAGTCTGTCCTCCCACCCTTGCAACCTTCCCTCCCAAAAGAAGGAGAGGAAGGAGGAGGACGAGGAGGAAGGGGGAGGAGGAAATAAAGGATGAGGAAGAAGAGGAGGGGAAGAGAAAGAAGGAGAAGAAAGAGGAGAAGGAGGAAGAAGAGGTAGAGGAGGAAGAGGTAGAGGAGGAGGAAGAGGAGGAGGAAGAGGAGGAAGAGGAAGAAGAGGAGGAGGAAGAGGAGGAGGAGAAGAGGAGGAGGAAGAAAAAGAGGAGGAGGAAGAGGAGGAAGAAGAAGAGGAGGAGAAGAGGAGGAGGAAGAAAAAGAGGAGGAGGAAGAGGAGGAGGAAGAGGAGGAGGAGAAGAGGAGGAGGAAGAAAAAGAGGAGGAGGAAGAGGAGGAGGAAGAAGAGGAGGAGAAGAGGAGGAGGAAGAAAAAGAGGAGGAGGAAGAGGAGGATGAGGGGGAAAGTCCATTTTGTGTTGCCTACACATACACTCACTGGAATATGGCCAAACACCCAGTAGTCTACCTCCTAAAGAAAGCTGAGTCCTTTCCCACCTGACAACCAGCAGAAGGCATCAGTTGTAGAGAGCTATACTTTAGCATGCTTAGGACAATCTTTCAGAGTTCTCTTTGATGGCAAAATGTCCTTTTTTTGAAAACCCTAACGAGTCAGTGGCCCAGTGCTCCATTCTTGTCAGGTCCCACTCTGTATCACTCATCCTCAAACATTTACCTCCTGGTGGTGGTGGTAGTTTAGGGCATCTCAGACTGTCACACTCCTCAGAATCGTCTGGAGATCTTGTGAACACACTGCTGGATCCCAGACTCTGACTCAGTAGGTCTCTCCCAGGGCCCAAGAATCAACATTTCCAATAAGATTTGGGGGATGTCAATACTACCATTCCATTGCCAGCCCTCAGACTGTGAATCTGGGAAGAAGGAGCCCTACCAGGTCCCCAGGCCACTGGCTGACACTCTGGGAATGCACAGCCAGAGTTATCCTAGACAAAGGGCTCGCAAGCCAGTCAGTCCTGCAGTCATCTAGAGGCCTCAGAAGGAGGATGCCCCTAGTTGGGCTTTCAGGATGGCCGATACCTTACAGAAACCAGATAAAAAGAAATTCTGAGTATCCTACCATGTGTATTCTGACTAACCTAAGCCCACCTTTACAGTTTTGCTCATTTTGAGGCTGGCCTAGAACTCACTTTTGCTGGTATTTGTTTGTTTGTTTGTTTGTTTTTGTTTTTTCCCCAGATTGACACTAACCTAAAAATACTTGGGAAGAAGAAATCTTAACTGAGAACATATTTCCCTCGGATTGGCCTGTAGGCAAGTCAGTGGATTATTTTCTCGGTTCATGACTGAGGTGGGAAGGCTGTCACCACCATGGTCAATGCCACCTCTGGGCTGGTGGTCCCTGGTGCTGTGAAAGGGCAGGCTGAGCACGTAATGAGGAACTAGCCGATAAGCATTGGTCCTCGTGCTCTGAGCTTCAAGTTTTGCCTCCAGGTTCCTGCCTTGAGTTCCTGCTCTGACTTCCTTGGCCTAGGACCGGAGAGCTGTAAGCTGAATAAATCCTTCCCTCCCCAGTTTGCTTTTGGCCATGGTGTTTCATCAGAGGAACAGGAACCCGACTAAGATATAGGTGAGCATGACCTTGAACTGCTTGCTGATCCTCCTGGTTCTATCTCTGAGTACCGGGTTGGTATGTGTCACCATGCCTGGTTTTGTGTGGTACTGAGATCAAATCTGGGACTCATATGCCAGGCATGCGCTCTACCAGATGAGCTGCCTCCCCCAGCCCCGCAGTTTTTAATACGTACACTTCAACTAGTACATGCCAGACTCTCTGTGTAAGTCGTCCCAGCTACAGAGAACGAGAACACTGAAGTCTGTACAAGTTCAATGGCTTATTACAACACACAGTAGGAAAGTGATGGAGCCCAGCCATCAGCAGGTTAACCCATGGTAGCACGCTATTCCTCCAGAACTATCCCATGCTGGAAACCCCAGCTCTACCAGATGCTAGGTTACATTCCCACTCCCATGTCCACTGGGTACCCTGGATAACTGGGCATTTTCTGTGCCTGTCAGGGCCTCTGGTAAAGAAAGCCTGTTTCCTGCCTTGGTCTTAAGGTTGTAGAGTAGCCTGGTTCTGCTCTGGTTTTCAAAAGATGCATGTTTGTCCTTTCCACAATTTCCCAGCATTCTCCCATCCATTTCAGGACAACTGCAGAGGTGGAGGGGTAACTTCCATGCCTAGCAATAGAACTGGCTGTCATTCATCCTTTGATCCTTCCGTCCTGGCCCCTGGCTGCCTGTACTCAATCCTGCATTCAGCTGGAGGCCAAGAACTCCTCTGCTGGGCTGCCAATCACAGATGCCCATTTCTAGGGAACAGTCTGATCCTCTCAAGGATGGAATGCGCTTCTATGAGTGGCAATGGGAAACCTCTTTTACCTCTTGCCTTGGCTCTGACATCAGGTGTGCCATTCAGATGTGCTAGATTCTCCCTTGACCACTCACCATTCACTCCTTCTACAAATCTGAGCCCAGCCCTCTGTCAGCTCTGTCAGAAGACACACACACACACACACACACACACACACACACACACACACACACGAGCTCCCCACCAGTGTCCCTCACTTCAAGCTCCTGCCTTCTCCCCACCCATCAGGTTCAAGCAGTGTGATCCCTAAGTTTTTCTTCTCAAGCAACCGGCTCTACCACAGATATTTCCCCTTCATGCCTAGAGAGCCACATCCCCAATACCATCCTGGCCTAAATGCAACACATGCCTTCTCTGCTTTGGGGGCTTTGCAGTTTTCTTTTATCTGGCTGGCATCTGGCATCCTACCTTCTGCCTAAAACAAGTTCTATCTGACCTTCCAGATGTGGCTCAGGCCCCACTTCCTGGAAACTTACTCTGCCTCAGTCATTCCTCTGATGCTGCTGTCTCCTTACTGCATGTCCATGTCTAGTCACACTTGGAAAGAACCCATCCTATTTTATAGATGAGGAGCCTGAGGCTGAGAGGTGAATTCACTACAAAACGCATGCCATCCATCATGAGGACTTGAGTCCTGAGAGCCCACATAAAGCTGGGCATGGCAGCACATGCCTGTAATCTGCTCCTATGTCGAGATGGAAGGCAGAGCAAGAATCCATTCCTGAAAGTTCAGGTCAGCTACCCTGAAGCACACAGCAGCAAGCTACAAAAGAGACCCTATCTCAAACCAGGTAGAAGGCCAGGGTTGATGCCCCAGGTGGTATTTTGACCACCACATGCATACAATGGCATATCTGTGGGCCCACAAACACAAACCTGGGCTGGTGCTCTTTGCTATTGTAAGGTAATTCCTTCCTCTTGGTACATATTCTTCTTCTAAGTGCAAGGTCATCTCTTGTAAGCATCATGTTAAGCAATGGTTCTTGTTCCCCTGTGATTTACTGGTTACTTTTATGTGACAGGCACCACACTGGAGTATGTCTCAGAATCTCTGACCTTGTGGGGCAATCAATACCCATGCTATGGTGAGTTGTCTCACTCAGTTTGAGAGACTGTCTTCCAGTTATTACAGAGAACAGAAGCAAAGGACACCAGGTCCCTGTGCAACTGTAATCCCATGGAGCATGCCGACATCAACCCAAGGATCAAGGGAGAAAAGGTTTATTTAGACTATAGTTTTAAAAGTTCAAAGGCAAGGGACTTATACTGGCTCAGTTCTAGGGAGGGCAATGGATGGCAGGGAGGATAGTATCAGAAAAAAAGAGGTTGTGTTTAAATCAAAAGAGGGAGAGAAGAGGGAGGGGAAGAGGGGTCATATTCATTAGGTTTCTTCTGCTGTGCTGAAAAACCACAACCAAAAGCAACTTGGGGAGGAAAGGGTTGATTTTAGCTTAGACGCTGGCTAACAGTCCATCACTGAGGAAAATCAGGGAAGGAACGTGGAAGCACAGAGTGAAGCAGAAGCCATGGAAGAACATGGCTTACTAGCTTGTTCACTGGTTGCTCAGCCTGCTTTCTTGCAGCACTCACGATCACTAGCTCAAGGGCAGCTCTGCTCAGGGTGGCCTGAGTCCTCCCATACGATTCATTAATCAAGCAAATATACTACAGCCTTTCCCACAAGCCAATCTCATGGAGGGGGCTTCTCAATTATAATTCCTTCTCAGATGACTCTAGCCCGTGTCAAGTTGGAAATAAACTAAAACAATCAGGACAGGGGGTAAGGGGAAGGGGGGGTGGAGAGAAAGGGGGGTGGGGAGAGAAGGGGAGGGGAGAATGGGAAAGACAAAGGGGAGAGGAATGAGGGAGAGGGTTGGAGATAGAAAGGAGGAGAGAGAAAGGAAGAGAAGGAGAGAGAAAAGGAGAGAGGATGAAAGGGGGGTGGGGGCTCTACGGTTCCCTTGAGGACCCACTTCCTCCATCAAAGGACCCCCCACTACACTCCACTTCCTAAAGTTCACAGCACATTTCAATACTTCCACAAGCAGACCAAGCCCTTAGCATGTGCTCTTTCCAATAACTCTAAGATCACACCTACACTACAGAGATGTGCCCAGAGGCTAGGGACCTGACCCACTGAAGTGGCGGAGAAACCTTCTCCATGTCTGAAGAAGGCCAGTGGAGCCTGGCTGACAGCCAACAAGCTGCAGAAGGAGGCCAGCAGCCCAGGCCACGCATGATCCGTGTGCATAGAGAGAGAGTGGGGAAGGTTCTCTGGAGTCTTGGGGCTACCAAGGCTTGCCTTCCGCACACTGTTGTAGAGATCCCTAGAAGCAGCAATGGCTTCCTGTTTGTAGCAAGTTCCTGGACACACATTCTCATGGGAGTCCGCTAAGCCAACGCTGGTCGAGTCAGCCAGCCTTCTGAAATGTGTCCTTTTCCTCTCATGTCACAGCAAATCCAATGCTGGAAAAAAATGACTAAAACCAAATGTCATTATGGAAGAAAGAAAACATGCCGTTCAAGCTCTTCAAGCTGGGTGACGTGGGGGGGTTACATCTTTAAATGTTCTACTTAATAAGAGCTGGAAGTCTGAAGGAGCCTGTTAGTAGAAAGCCAGCTTGGCCCACTGTCAGGGAGGCAGCCTGACAGCTCCAGCAGAAGCAGGAGCTCCTAACGAGTTTCTTATGGCTTGGGGAAACATACGTCCATCTGAGTGGATAATATATGAGAACTATGGCAGGCGCACACCCTCCTGAAAGGCCGTGTGGCAGAGGGTTCTCGTTAGGAGGCTTGACTAAGGCTGTCAGAGGCTGTAAGAAGGAAGTGAACTCTGGTGCAAAATGTTTTGTGAAAAAGCCTCAGAAGCCAGAGACCCTCAGGCGGAGGAAATGGTAGCAGTTCAAGTGAGGCCCGTGGGAATACGCCACTTCCAGATATCGAGCAACTTAGTAAAACCCATATGTATACACGTACATATGTGTGTGCATGCATGGTACATATTGTATATGTATATACAGTGTAGATGAATGGGTTTATGAGTTGTGTCCATATATGTGTATTTTGTGCTTATATATACATGTATACATTCATGTGTGTGCATAGATCTGTCTCTTCTGGGGTGTGTTGGTATTAAGCCAAAGCCATTTACAGTAATACGAACAAACCATAGGTGTCAAGAGTTTCCTACTATGGCTAGTCTTACTAGCTAGCTTGTTCTGGTGATGCCCTGTCTTTGCCTCCAGAGGCTGGAATTACGGGCAGGCTGCCACACCTACTTGGCATCGACATGGTTCTGGGGACTCCAAACTCAGGCTTGCAGAGCAATTGCTTATGACGGAGGCACCTCCCCAGCCTGAAATGTCTTCTTAATTATAAAGGTACTACTTTTTAGCTTGCTTGGTATCTTTCCATCTCACTGATAACCATCCCTGACTCGGAGCAAGAAGAGTCCTCAAGGACTCAGCTGGGAGGCTAGAAAGATGGTGCAACAATTAAGAACGAAAGCTGCTCTTGAAGAAGACCAACCTTTAGTTCCCAGCAGCCATGGCAAGCAGTCGACAGCTACCTGGAATTCCAGCTCCAGAGGGATCTGACACTTTGGTTTACAAGGAAACATGCACGCAGATACACATATTCACACACAGCCACATACACATACATAATTAAAGAAAATACTCAGATTGGGATGGGGACACCCAGCTTTAATCCCAGGAGTCAGGGGCAGGCAGACTCTGTGAGTTCAAAGCCAGCCTGGTGTACAAGGTGAGACCTCGTCTAAAACAAGCAAACAGACCTCAGCCACCCTAGTGCCTGCTTTGGCAGCACAAATACTAAAATCTCAGCCTGTCTGAGCATTGTCCTGTATGCCAGAAAAGGACCAGCAAGGTGTGTAGGTCTTTCACAGGCGCAGCCAGAGACCTCGGGGGACTCGTTCATGCCTCCTTGTTGTGCCTAGGTAAGCAACAAGTTAAAAACAAAACAAGCAAACAAACAAACAGCTTAATCAGTTGCTCAGTTGAATTAACAAACTCATTTACATGTCTCTATACTGAGGGAGCTGAATAGACCCAATCCCAGATGTCCAGGAGCTTTCAAAACAATTGCAGCAAGCCAGACAGCTCATACACACACGGGGTAGACACAAAGGACGCCTGAAAGCAGCCTTTCCACTGCCAACGGCAGGTCTTCCACGAACATCTACAGGAGCCTGGGAATGAGGCTTGTGTCTGCGGGCTTGGCCCTTTGCTTGTACAGAGCAAACGTGAAAGACAGTCCTTTCTACATCAGGGTTGGAAACACTGACCACTTCAGGCCCCAGTTATTTGTTTTGGGGTTTTTGGTTTTGTTTTGTTTTGAGGCCTTCTCTCTAGGCAGAACACGTTCCATCCAAATCTGCACAGCCAAAAGCAGGCTTAAAAATAAAAAAAAAAATAAAAAAGGCTGGGGCAGCTCCCTTCACCACTACCTACCAAACAAATGCAGCCCCTGACATTCAAGCTCTACATTCACGGGGATGAATGCTGGGGAGACATAATCCCCCCAGTGAGCTTGGCTTTCTTTAAAAGATGTCAATCCTCACCCCTCCCACCCCCCCACCCCCCAGTCACAATCACAGGCCAGCATCTCTTTCCCCAAAGACAAACAAGGCTTTGGATAAATGAGAAAGGAGGTGCCCTGTGGCAGCTTGAAAAGGAAATTCTGCAGGCAGCAGGGCTCCCTCGGAGCAAGCACCAGGAAGGATGTTCTCGTCAGGCCACACAGAGCGTGGCATGGATACATCATGCCCGAATCTAATTGAAACCTCAGGCTGAAACAGTATTTTGCAGCAGTCGAGAAGAAAGACAGGCACAGACAAAGAGGGGAAACAAAAGCAGGGTGCGGAAGAGGCATGAGAAGCAGCCCGCTTCTTGACCGTGGGACAATTTGGATGGTGGCCACCGAGTTAACCGAGGTACAGCCTCCCTCCCAGGCTAACTGAGACCTGCCACCCCTTTGCAAAATGAGCTGCTGCCAGCACTCCGATTCCACAGCCAAGGCCTTTGGGGCCCAAGAGGCTCTTCAAACTGTCAATGTCTTCAAAGACATAGAACATGGAAGGTACTGGAAGGTGCTGGTTAACCCTGGGGAAGAACAACCAGCCAGAGACCTGCAGAAACGAGGTAGAAAGGAAGGAGGGGACTGTGGGATGGGCTCAGTTAGTAAGATGGTTAAATGAACACAAGGACCTCTGGGTGGTCTTTGGCATCCAGGTAAAATCCAGGTACCCGTGCAAGAATGTAAGATGGAACGCAGATGAAGGCTACATCTAATAGCAACCTCTGGCTTCCAACACAAATCCATACATGCTGGCCGCAGTAGGATATATAGATACTGCAGTGATTTCTGCCTGGCTCTTACTCGGGTCTGAGTTCTGTCACTAATTGAGCTTGTGCCACTAGACAAGTTCTGGCTGTAAAGGGCACCTTTCTTATCTGTCAGAATGACTACTGATTATCTCAAAGACTTGACTATGAGATGGATTAACTGTGCTTGTAAAAACACAGGCACTGGACACAAACAAACTTCTTTCTTTTGTCTTGAAACCAAATGCTCCTGAACGTGATGGAAGCTCTGCCTGCCCACCCACCCACCTACCTACCTGCTTGCCCACCTACCTGCCCACCCACCTGCCTGCCTGCCCACCTGCTGGAGTTTTAAAACCAAAGCATATGATGGAACTATGGGTCTTGATCACAAAGAGGCAGCCAGTAGCAGATTTTTAACTGACGTTTTCCCTGGCCAGAAGGTAGCAGACTGCTAGGGTGTTGCCAGTTCTGAGTTGTCTGCTTTTTCTGTTCTTTGATAATTATCATGGAAGCATGGCTGAGTTGAAATGTGCCTGGAAGAAGAGTAGGCAGGTCAGTTCTGTGGTGTACTTCTGAAGTGCAGTTCTGGCTGTGCTCCAGGGCTCCAACTGCTTGGTAGCCAAACCTTGGGAACCCTGCTCAGGGGCTCATGACTCAACTTCCTTTGTCTTCGTGGTCTTGCAAACAGCCACCTGCAATTTTTACTTTGTCAATGGACCTGAACAGAGACATTGTTTCAATCTCTCTGCTTATGAGAGTCGGCTATGGTCTGAAGGGTCTCCAGCAGTTCAACCGTTACCTACTAACAGATACAACCTGTTTATTTTGTTTTTAAGTTACATTTACATATTGATTTATATTTGTTTGTCTGGGTGCCGGAGCTACACAGATACGTCTGTGCAGAGATCATAAGAACACTTGCAGGAGTCCGTTCTCTCTTTCTACTCTGTGGTTCTGGGAATTGAACTCTGGTCATCAGACTTGGCAACAAGCACTCTTACCCATGAAGCCAACCTGCCATCCCTATATTTGTTCTATGAGATAGGCTCTCCCTGTGTAGCCCCATCGGATCCCAAACTCACTATCTTTCCAATCCTGAGTGAAAGGACTACAGGTGTGTTCCACCATGCCTAGTTGACAAATACAATCTTAATGAAGGATGTGGTGGTTCAAAAGAGAAATATCCCCCAATGGCTTAGGCATGGGAATACCTGGTCCCTACCTGGTCAGTATTTGGGGGCGGGGTGGGGAGAGGCTAAGAAGTGTGGCCTCGATGGAGGAAGTATGTCACAAGGGTTGGCTTTGGGAGTTTATAGCCTTGCCTCACTTCCAGCCCTCCCTTACTCCTGATCCCCCCCACTCTCTCTGCTTTGTGTGGTTAAAGATGCATGCGATCTCTCAGCTTCTGCCATGTCTTGTCTAGCATTACAGACATTTCCTCTGGAAAAATAAGCCTGGATAGGCTCTTTCTTCTGTAGGTTGCCTTGGTCATGGTATTTTATTACAGTAACAGAAAAGTAACAGATACAAGGGATTTACTTATTAATTTTTTACTTCAGCAAATGTTCCCACCAACAGATCTTTTCAGTGTTAATGAAAAATGTAAATAAACTGTGAGACTGGAAATGCACACAGACATACACACAAACACAGACACATAGAGAGAGACATACAGACATGCAGACACACACGTACATATACCACGTATACACACACACACACACACACACACACACACACACAGAGGAACATGTACAAGTACATGCATACAATGTGCAGCTACCGCCAGGAAACCTTTATAATGATGCTTTTCTGGAGTTCAGGTATATACTACCTTGACTGTGCAGCCACAGACTGATCTTCTGCTTCTGTTTTGGACAGATGTAGCCAAGCATAATTATCTAAAATTCAGAGGGCCCCGAAAAGGAAAGAGAGCTCTGTCTGGGTATCCAACATATTTATGTTGAGAGGATGTGGTATTTCTGATGGAGCAATCGCAATTGCTAACCATTCTCCCCCCGCCCCCTCTGTACCACATGGACCGGGATCCAAGAAAAATTACTGGGTAACTTAATATTACAAACTGCTCCTCCGACAAGGTTCTGACAAATGGGCACGCGCTAAGATCTAGACCTTTCACAGTCTGAGAAGCCTGGAGCTCAGAGGGAGGCTGAAGGACAGTGAGGACCAACCAAAGCCAGATTCAAACTATAGAGTCATGAAAGGCAAACATTGGTAGCTTATCTATGCAGCCCACATACCTTGCAACAGCCCAGATTTTCATATTCTCTCTAGTCTAGTTTGGGTTTCCTCTTTCAGTTAGACCCATGGGGGGTCTATTGCAATGCTTTGCGTTAACTGCCAAAACGACAGGATAAGGAAACACAGAGGAGATAAACCTCCAGACACATCTATGAGGGATTATCTAGCCTCTGGCCAGGCCTGTGAGGGGAGGGATTATGTCTACTAGGTTAATTGGGGTAGGAAGACTCACACTAAAAGTGGGTGACACCAATCCCTGGACTTGGGTCCTAGACTGTATAAAATGGAGAAAGTGGGGCAAGAGAGACAGCTCAGACGTCAAGAACACCTGATGTTCTTCCAGAGGATCTGAGTTCAATTTTTTTTTTTTTTTTGTGGTTTTTCTAGACAGGATTTCTCTGTGTGGCCCTGGCTGTCCTGGAACAGCTGGCCTTGAACTCAGAAATCTGCCTGCCTCTGCCTCCCAAGTGCTAGAATTAAAGGCGTGTGCCACCACACCCGGCTCATGCCATTTTTAGTTAGCTCTTTATACCTCATGCTTGTGGCTTAGATGTAAGCTCTCAGCTACTGCTCCAGTGCCACACCTGACTGCCCGCCTGCTGCCATGCTCCCTGCCATGATGGTCATGGACTCTAGTTAGAGTTCCTCTGGAACCAACAGCCCCAAATTAAATGTTTTCTTTTATAAGTTGCCTTGGCCATGGTGTTTTGTCATAGCTTTAGAAAAGTAACTAAGGCAGCAGGAATGTGGAGAAACCAGAGCCCTACATGCTGCTGGTAGGAATGTAAAATAGTACTGCTATGGAAAATAATAAAAATGGTTTCTCAAAAATAGTATGAAAAGAACACATGGCCTAGCAATTCTATTTCTGGGGTGTGTGTGTGTGTGTGTGTGTGTGTGTGTGTAAACAGCTGAAGGATCCAAAAAGTAAATGCGTAACCAAAATGAATGTCTAATATGCAGTGGAATATTATTCAGTTTTTAAAAGGGGAATTTGAATACATGCTGCAATATGGATGAAAACCTGAGGAGATTATTTTGAGTGAAATAATGTCAAACCTGTATAATTTATATGAGGTACTTGGAGTGGTCAGATTTATAGAGATGGAGGGTAGAAGGGAAAGAGGGGGAAAAGGGAAATGTGTGTGTGTGTGTGTGCACATGCACATTTGTGTAGACACACACACAGCCCATACACACACAGAGGCATGTGTATACATAAGTAAATATAGCTGCATTTTTACATGCAGTGGCTAGAGCAGGAAGTCCTGCTTGATCCCTCTCTACCTTACGTTTTCTTTAGACAAGGTCTCTTATTGAACTTGGAGCTAAGCTGCAAGCCAGCCAGCTCTAGTGACTCCCCTCCCTCCGCCCAGCCCTGTCTTCCTCCCCTCCAGTGCTGGTATCAAAGACATAATCCTGGCATTCTTTAAGTGGCTGCTGGATCTGAACTCAGGTCTTCCGTCTTGCACAGCAAGTACTCTCTAACTCGTGGAGGCATCTCTGCCATCCCATGAAATTGCTGCTTAATGGGAAAAGCTTCAGTTCTGACAGATAAACAGTCCCAGGGACTGTTTGCACAGCATGAGCATGTGTTACACCCTGACCTACACACTTAAAAATAGCAAAGATGGTGAATCTTGAGTATATTACATTTAAAAAGTAACCAATATGCTAGAGGCCACACAAACCTCTTAAACAGTGGTTCTTAATGCCGTGACCTCTAATACATTTCCTCATGTTGTATTTGTTGAGGGAAATATTATAAAAGAACTGGCACTTAAAGCCAGGACATTTGTTTCTGAAGAAAAAAAAGGGGGTATTGTGGATGGTCCTGGTGCTGTTCTTGTGAACCAATCCACTAATGAATAAAGGAGCCAACCACTGGGTGAGTAGGCGGGACTTCCAGATTGGACGGAGGAAGAGAGGAAGCAGGAGAGAGTTAGGCCTTTTGGGACGGGGACAGCATATGTACCCATATGCTGTAGCTGCTAGAGTTTCCTGGTATCATGGCGGATCCGCAAGGATTCACCACCAGAAGAATCAGATTTTAATACAGTTTACAAGATTGGGTTTTAGTTGTTGTGCCCAGAGATTGAGTTACCATTGTTTCTGAACTCAGTTTGTGTTGCATTTTTCTTCACCTGGTGGCAGCTTGTCTGGGTTTGAGAGAGAAAGATATGGTGGCAAAGTGTGAGTTTGCCTGATGTGCCCCACAAAGGCCATGGGGGTTTTAAAGCACAGAGTTGGCATGGTAACGACCTGCCAGTGGGAACCTAGGAGCAGGGTGGAGAGATTGTGGAGTTCTGTGTCAAAGTCTCCACGAGATAAAAACAGATCAGGAGATAAAAACCAGTGCATAGCTGGCCAGGCCGCCGGGGACAGAGGCACATGCTTGGGAGCATGTCTGTTCAATTTTTAATATTTCCCAAAACAGGTGGTGACCACCAACCATAAAATTATTTTGCTACTATTTTATAACTGTAATTTTGCTACTGTTAGGAAATATAATGTAAATATCTGATATGCGGGATATCTGATATGTGACCCTTATGAAAGGATCATTTGACCCTCAAAGGGGTTGTGTCCCACAGGTGGGGAACCACTGCTCTAAAAGCTGTACAATCCTCCTCCATACATACCAAAGTATCTAATGAGCACTGGAGTACATAACACCACTGGCCAGATGTAAGAATTGAAGGTGCAGCCTATTCCACCCCACAGGGCTCTCCTCTCTCCATCTGAAGCTGGGCAAATAGAATAAGAATCTGAAAAACCAAAAACCTTCCAGAAAGGAATGTGTTCTGGTAGATAGAAATACCAGTCAGCCTTTGGAAACCAACATGACGTTACTGACCCAAAAATCAATGAGTGTGAAGCTGGCTGTGCGCGCCATTCCTGAGGTGCACATCATGACTCCACCTGAGTGTACTCTCCGTTACACTGTACTGGTACATGGTGGGTCTCTGTAGTTTTGCTGGCCAAACCAATGAATCATGGGAAGGTAAGGGGAGAGGATCCAGCAGCTTGCCTGAAGGAATCTAAGAAGCCCTTAGAGCATTCAAAACTCAAAATGATTGCCTCTTGCCGGACAAGTCCAAAGAGTGTTTTGTATACAGCAAGGTAGAGTGCACGCAGAGTCTCAGCTTCCACAGACGATGTGGCATCTCCTGAGTGCTGTTTTGATTTGTCTTCTGTGCACGCATGGAAACTGAAAAAGCCCTTAACTGTTGATGGCCAAGAAACAAATGTGTCTGCCTGGCCCTGGAGAGATTAAATAGTGGAGGGGAAAAACCAGATCAAAGGAAAGTCCAGCTATTCCTGGCTGGACTGCAGCTAGAGGGTTCCTGGCCTAAGGAGAGGTGACCTCTGCTTGAACCAGGAGGAATGTGGAAGAGGGGTCGTGGCTGGCAAGGGAGGTGCTTCTAATAATCTGCTCACCGCGGATCTGAGCTCCATGCTTGAGAGTCCACGACTCTCACCATCACCCCTAAGCCCTTGTTGTATACACTAAAAATTAACACAATAGATTTGTTTTCAAACAGTTTATTTATTCTTTGAAAATTGTATACATTTATAAGAGCATTTGAGCACATCCCTCCACGATTACCTCCCTTCAACTCCACCTAGTGCCCCCATCCCAATTTTATTCTCCACCCCTTTTTAAAGTCTAATTGGTGGTGTCCATCATCCATGGGTGTGGGACCATCTACTGAGAGATGTTTCCCATGGCCACATCACCATAGAATGATGACTTGCTCCTTCTCTTAGTATCTATCAAACGTCAATAGCTCCTCAGCCAAGCATGAAGCTTCGTGGATCTATTCCACCATGCATGCTGGAATTTTGACTGGCTTGATCCTTTGCAAGTCTTATGCAGATAACAACATAAGCTACTGCCGTTGTTCTTGGTTACAGATCAAAGCCAGGTAGTAGTGCCCTATTGTTGAAGACACCCCTCATTTCTATGTAGAAGACAGAGAAGTCAACCTTGAACTACCCAGGGGACTCTCTCTTGGCTGGCAATCTTCTATAGTAGCAGACAGATTCTTTTACCTGTGTACGTGTGGGCGAATGTCCATGGAGGGCAGAGTGCATCCTAGATAACGTTCCTCAGGTGCTCTACTAGATGGTTTTTGTGTGTCAACTTGGCACAAGTTAGGGTCCTCAGAGAGGAAGGAGCCTCACTTGAGAAAAATGCCTCCATGAGATCCAGCTGTAAAGCATTTTCTTAATTAGTGATTGATAGGGGGAGGGCCCAGCCCATTGTGGGTGGTGCTATCCCCCGGCTGGTGTCCAGAGTTCTATAAGAAAGCAGACTGAGCAAGCCTGGGGAGCAAGCCAGGAAGCAGTATACTCCATGGTCTCTGCATCAGCTCCTGCCTCCAGGTCCTGTTTGAGTTCCTGTCCTGAATTCCTTCACTGATGAACAGTGACGTGGAAGTGTAAACCAAATAAACCCTTTCCTCCTCAACTTGCATTTTGCTCATGGTGTTGCATAACAGCAACAGAAACCATAAGACAGGTCTTGTCCACTTTCGTTTATCAGGCAAGGTCTCTCACTGACCCAGAGGTTGATGAGTAGGATGGCCAGCTATTCAGTGAGCCCAAAGATACATCTGTCTTCACACCCCTAGCACCCATAGCATTGGGATTCTAAGTACACAGCCACCAAACCTAGCTCCCCCTCCTCCCCCCTTTTTAAAAATGTGGCTTCAGGAATCAAACTCAGATCTTCATGTTTTCAAGTTGAATACTTTGTGACTGTGCTATCTGTTGGCAATTCTTCTGGCTCCACCCAACAGCAACCTAGCAACAGGTTGCTTCAGGAGCTGGGAGCCAGGACCCAGACATAAGACCACTAGTTAGCACATTCATATATTCATTCCCATTCTCATTCTCTCTCATTCTCTCTCTCTCTCTCCCTCCCTCCCTCTCCCCCTCTCTCTGTCCTTTGTTCCCCTTCTTTCTCTGCCTCTACCCCCTTTTCCATGTCTCCTTCCCTTCTCCCAATAAACTTCCTTTTATATCTGGCTGATTGTTTAGGTAGACACCTAGGCATAGGCCCACCCAGATTCTCCCACTCCCCCACATTAGTCCATGGTTTTTTAGAACACAACACCATCTCCCCAGTCCTTATTTCTTTTTAAAAATTACATGAATGTATTGGGCTCAGTATGAAAGCGGTGGCTTTGTATAACTGATGCAATGCTTTGGGAAAAGAGAAGCAGACACTAGGTGGCATAGTGCACACCCAGTGACCCACTCACCCTCCTCCTGGAATTTATCTTTACCCCGAAATCTGAGAGCGTTTCCCTCCATCATCCGAAAAAAGGAAGCAAAATAAAATCTGAGATCTTTTGTATCGAATCATTAGGGGAAAAAAAAACAAGGAAGAAAAAACAATTTATAAAAACATGATCCCTCTTAAGCTTGCAGCCACGCTGTCACCTCATGGAAGCCCTCTGTTGGGCCATATGATTTGTATCGAGAAAAAGCATCAAACCAGGGAGCCTACAGCAGATCTGAGAATGTTTCCCTAACCCTGTGGTCGCCCAGACAACCAAGTCCCACAATCCCCTGTCTTCTGCTGTTGGGCGGGCCTTGTTGTGTTGTTGTTGTTGTTTTAAATGTTAATGAGGTGAGCCTCGCTGCTCTCTCCCAGCTCAGCCTTTCAGCTCTTCCAACCTGAAGCAAAAGCACCCTGCCCAAGTCTTCAAAGGCCCCCAAACAGAATACAGGCAGGCTCTGGAAACAACTTGACCCTAGTACTGCAGACAGAAGAGTAGAGAACTAAGGAGAAAAAGAAAGACGACAAAACCTGAAAGCTTGCAATCTTGACTCCTAAAGCATCCAGTACTATGATGCAAATGCATGCAGAAGGGAAAGCGCCCAGAAGGCTTTGCTGTCTGCAGCTTCCACACACAGGGCTTAAGAAACAAAGGACAGGGGCCAAATCCACCTCAGACAAGGAAAGAGTGGGCTAAGGCTTTTTTTTTATCCTTTCAAACGCCAACTCTCTGAGAAGCCCTGATCTCCCTGAAGTTCTCCATAGAAAACCTAACTGATTTAAAGCTAGGAAGCCGACATTTTACAAAGTCCTCTCTGCCTCTCCTAAGGAACAAGTGATCCAGTCCTAAGGAGCAGGAAGTCTGGGGCTGTGATACCTGTAATCGTTCTCTTTCATGTGGGAACATCTCCATCTGCTGGAAACTCAGATGTCTGCATTAAAGGCACAAGTTTTGTTCTTCCTGTAAATCTACCCATTTCTATTTTCTCTCAAATACCTGTCACTATCTGACTGAAAGCAGCTGCCCTCCTTCCCTGGTGACAATGTCCCTGAAAAGAGGACATCCATAGGTCAGTCCTAAAAACCTCTACAGAACCCTCCTGAGTCAGGAGATTGTCTGCCTGAGGGGGCTGGCATTCCATGAACGATGGTCTTAGCTTTTTACACCGTCTGAGTGCCCTTATTTGTCAGGGCTAACAGTTCAGTAACAACCATTTCATCTTTGATTCCAAAAGTTCACAGATTTGCAAACATGTGGGTGAGGACAGCAAGGTTGTGTTTGCCATTCTGGTATATTTGATGTGAGAGTTCTACTCCAGAATGCTGCCATTCTTTTTATGAATGCTGGAGTTCTTCGACCTTGATGGAGTGCCTCAAAAACAGCCTGCTACACTTTAGATCATAAATTCTTCCCAAGCCTTGTTAATGGCTTAATTCCGGGAGGGGGAGGGGGAGGGGGAGGGGGAGAGGCGCTGAGGGGAGGTCTTCAGGTTATTGAGGGCCCCTCTGAAAGGGAATACAGGACTCCTCATTCCTCCTCCTCCTCCTACCCCTCCTCCTCCTACCCCTCCTTTCTCCTCCTCACTTCTCCTCCTCATTTCTCCTCCTCCTCCTACCCCTCCTTTCTCCTCCTCCTCCCCCTCCTCCCCCCTCCTCCTCATTTCTCCTCCTCTTCCTCCTCTTCCTCCTCCTCCTCCTCCTCCTCATTTCTCCTTTCCCTCCTCCCCATCCTCTAGCTCCATGGTCATAAGGTGAGTGGATTTGCTCTTTTGTAATCAATCCTACCATAATATGATCCTGGCTCAAAGCAATGGGGCAATCATCTCATGTACTGGAACATTCACATCTGTGAGACAAAAGTCAACCTTTCACTGTAGTGACAGAAAGCCAAGTAATGCACAGCTCTGGAAGGCCCAGTGCCCACAGGACAGAGGGCCCCTCTTCCTTCAGAGAGCACCAGGCTCCTCTTCCTCCTCCTTTGGCAGCACTCTAAGAGAGCACCAGGCTCCTCCTCTTCCTCCTCCTTTGGCAGGGCTCTAAGCATCGTCTTCCTCTTTCCTCAGCATCTCACTCTATTCTGACGTTCTCTTTATTTTTGTTGCTTTTTAAAAGGTTTTTAAAATAACTATTTTAAATGCGCACACACACACACATTTAAATTTATATACACATGTGAATGTGGGTGACCAAAGTGGGCACTAGATCTTCTAAAGTTGGAATTACAGACAATTGTGAGCTGCCCAACATGGGTGTTAAGAAGCCAACTCAGGTCCTCAGCAAGAGCAATGCATACTCTTAACTTCTAAACCATCCCTACTGCACCACACTCCACATGGACAGTCTCCTCTTTAGTACTCTGTGTGTGTGTGTGTGTGTGTGTGTGTGTGTGTGTGTGTACACACGCGTGCTAAGCCATGTATATGGAAAACTCTCAAGGGTCAGTTCTCTCCTGCTACCATATAGGTCCCAGGGATGTCAGCCAGGTCCTCAGCTTTGGTGGCAGGCGCCTTTACGTGGTGATGAGTTATCTCATAGGCCCCATTCACTTCTTAAAAGCAAAATGACACATAGTCCCACTGGTAAATCATTACTTCCCCATGTTAAAGTCACAGTATAAACTTGAATGGCTTCCTGGGCCCCTCTCTTTTTATGTATATAGGGGGTAGGTTGGGATGGTCTCCTTCTATTTATGAAGGTCTAGGGAAAGGCATGCATGTGGAATAAAGCCAATACAACAGAGCCTTCTCCTATACAACAAATCTGGTGGGAAGAACGCTGTCCTCTTCACTGCTGGGCTGGTAAGAGCCAAGCTACACCTGACAATGAGAGAGCCATAGACAGAAAACACAAGAGAGCTGGGATCCTCCCCCACTTCCCTGGGGGACCAAGGCTACCTTCCCTCACCTTCCAGAAACATCAGCCCAAATGGAAAACAAGAAGAGAGACTAAGTGAGCACCCCACCCCCTTCCCCAGACCTCAGCTCCGGAGCCAGGAGCAGAGAAGCCTTCCAAAGCTTTTGATCTCAACAGCCAGCTCCAAACATCTTACCTTCTTAGCCCCAGAAGAAAGAATTTGGGTTATTAAGTAGTGAGTCACAATAGGAGATCCATTTGTAAAAGTATGCTTTTATAACGGCTAATATTTAGGATGATCCCATTAACAGGAAAACAAATAATGAACTAGATTAGTGACTGGACATGCCTGAGTCCTGCCTCGAGCAATTTCCACACGCACTTGCTGCAGGAATGTGGGATCCTGCGTTGTTCTCATGCCCAGAGGACCTGCCAACTTCTCAGCAAAGGCTCTTCGTGAAGATAGATACACAGTTAGCGTTGGCAATACACACCTGGCCTGAAGCCACAGCCCTCCCCTGTTGTCCATGCACACGTCCCTCTCCTTCTCCCATCCCTCTCTCAGCAACCGTGGCCTCCTGCTTTCTGACCACCACCCCAATCCTCTTCTTTTCACCCAATGCAGACATTCCCTGAGGGCCGTCCATAGCTCCTTCCTTCAGTCTCTCCTCATCCTGCTTGGGTGGTTGTGGCAGTGAGAAACGATCTCCCATGGGCTCCTTCTTCTACACAACAAATCTGGTGAGAAGAACGCTGTCCTCTCCACCGCAGGGCTGGCAAAGAGCCAAGCTACACATGAGAACACTGAGGGTAAGAGAAACGCAAACCCCGGGACCAGCAGACACAGCAGGCAGTGTGGTAAGCACAGGCTGTTAGAGAGCAGGGACAGAGACAGCTAATCAAGTCTGGGGAGGTTGGAGAAGGCTGCCCAGAGGATGGTACATCAGCTGCAACCTGAAGACACAGGAGAAAGGAAACAGGGAGATGCGGAGGAATGTACTTCTTGCCTTGTGCTGTTTGACTTTTGTGTGTGTTCCTGCCTGCATGCCTACTCTATCTCACCTTCCCATCTGAAAACTGACTAGCCTACCTAGATGAAAAGATTACCTGTAATCGCTCTCCATTGACACTTCTTGGGATGCTATCTTCTTTTAAGTTTCTTATCTTTGTGTGCATGTGCACGATGCATACATGGTGAGCATGTGGTGGTCAGAGACAAGTCTGTGAAGTCGGCTCTCTTATCATACCTGTATGTGGGTTCCAGGGACCAGACTCAGATGGCTAGGTCTGTATGGGAAAGTGCCGTAACCCACTGAGCCAGCTTGCCGGCCCCAGTAGGTAATGTTTAATCCCTGATGGAGGGCACACAGTTGCAACAGTCCACAGTTGTTTGGGCTTTAGGGACCAGGGGTGGAAAGAAGGGAAGTGTGAAGAGATATGGGTTTGGGTAAGATCCTCTCTGTCACTTCCAACACTTCCTGTGACTTTCCCTAGGTACTACAATACATACAATTCAACATTAAGCTGCTATAGCACACCTGACATTAGCCCATGGGCTCATGAATCCCAGCAGCCTATCTGCAGATGACTAATAATCCACCATTCCCACCCTTCACATCCACTTGCAGCCCAAGCCACCATCTGTGAGTGGTCTCTTGCTTGACTAATGACTTGTCTCTGAGAATTGTTTTGCACGGTTATAAACAGAGATTGGGCGTTCGCCCTCATCGCCTTTATTTCAAGTGAGTAAGCTGACCTCATCATCCCTACAAACGATGTCTTTCCTAGAACACGATGTGTATCCGGCCATTGCTCATTCTCAGGCTGCAATCTAGCACAACTCCCAGGAAGTTGCTGGGATGCCCTGGGCTCTGCTGAGATTAATGGAAGCTTTTCTGACAGCTGAACTGGCAGACAAGAACCCTGCCCCCAGAACCATCTTTGTGTATGCGTGTATCTCTCTCTATGCCTCTTTCTGTGTCTCTGTTGCTCCTCTACCGTGTGTGTGTGTGTGTGTGTGTGTGTGTGTGTGTGTGTGTGTGTGGTGTCTACATGCTTTATAAGTCCTCATGTATATCCATGTACCTGGAGAACGAGCTTGGTTGCAGTTTATTAGGTGATATCTATCTTCTTGTTGTTGGGGGTTTTTGTTGGTTGGTTGGTTTTGTTTGTTTGTTTGTTTGTTTGTTTGTTTTGCTGTTGTTTTTGAGTCCCAGTCTCCTACTGACCTGGACCTCACTGAGCTGGGCTAGGCTGGCTGGTCAATGAACCTCAGTGGTTTATCTATCTCTGCCTCCTCAGTTCTAGGGCTACAAATGTGTACCCCCCATGCCTAGGGATTGAACTCAGGTTCCTCAGACTGAGCTATCTCCCTAGCCTAGAGAGCACTTTCTTAATTGGAAACTGAGCTGAGTATCTATGGTTCTCTGTTACTGTGCCCACTCCTTGGCACACAGAATGTGGTTAGCTCCTGTCTCATGTTTGGAGGATTAATAAGTAACAAGTACCCACCAGTGCTCCTCACTTCCCCGCTTCACTCATTCATCTGGCCTCCCTCTAAGATAGGATTGCCTAACTATGAAGTCAAAAACATGGAAAGTTAGTGTTCTACAAGAATTATGCTTCCCACTGCATCCCCCATTTGAGAGCTCAATCACTTCACAGGCCAGGGCATCAGGGGAGAGGCGCCAAGCACAGAAACACGTGTCTGCATCCCCCTGGGGATGGCCATGCATCACTCCACTCCCCACACAGCTGTTCTAAGGCACAAGGCAGCATTCTGCATATTCCAATCTACCCTCTGACCTAGCTTGGAACGGAATTCCTTCCAGTGTTCATAAAACATCCCAAGGAAGGGTTAGTCCAGTGACTTCACAACTGATTGCCGACCAGCAGTCAGCATTTTGTAAAATCATGACTTTAATTCCCAGGGACAAAGGGTGCAACATTTGTGTGTGTATAATGCTTCATCCCCCCCCCCCCAAAAAAAAAGCCCTCCCTCTCAGTGGCAACACCCTCTTCCATGAACTGCTTATGACCCTCAGGGAAAAAAAAGGCAGAGACCCACCACACAGTCACAGATTTTTGTGAAGAGAATGGACTTTAAGAACATCTGCCTAGATTCCATATTCACAGAAGGGCAATTTCCCTGGAGTTAAGTCCTACACAGCCCTGGGCTAAGAACTCAAGAATCCTGATTCACCATCCAAAGCTGTTTCAGAAGCAGGAGGAAGAGCTCCTGCTCTTCAGAGGGGGTGCAATAGTACCATGTAGTTAGAAGGCTGGAGGAGAGCTCTGTTGGAAGTGTTTGCTGTGCTAGCATGAGGGGCTGTGTGTGATCCCTAGTGCCCTCTGGAAAGCTAATGGTGATTTGTACATTTACAATCCCAGCTCTGAGGAGGCAGGCAGACAAATCCCCCGGGGTTCACTAGCCAGCCAGCCTAACCTAATTAGTGAGCCCTAGGGTCTAGTTAGAGACTCTGTGTTAGAAAACAAGATGAACAAGTCATGAGGAATAGCACTTGAAGTTGATTTCTGCCCCCTCCCCTCCACAGCATACATACACACATATGGAGATACACACACACACACACACACACACACACACACACACACACACACGCTTTTTAAAAATAAAGTTGAGGGGATGGAGAGATGGTTTGTACTTAAAAGCACTGTTGTACAGTCGTGAGGACTGAGATTTTGACCCGAGCACTCATAATAGAGATCCTATAGGGCAAGCCAGGCATCCTGCCCATGCCTGTAACCCCAGCAATGAGGGGGCAGAGACAGGAGACTATTGGGGCTTGCCGACTTCCAGCACAATTGAGAAAACGGGAACCTCAGGTTCATGGAGAGAGCTTACCTTCATAGGAATTGGTAGAGGGTGGCAGAAAATGACACCTGATGGGTCTCTTGAGTCCTCCATGTGTACACACAGACACACACAGACACACACACACACACACACGCTCAACATATATACACACGCACAATGAATAATATATTAAAATTTTAAAAATTTATTTTATTGGATTGATGAATGTTTTATCTTCATGTATATATGTATAATATGTGTGTGCATGTATGTGCATGGTACCTGCGGAAGTTGGAAGTAAGTTTTTAGATCCTATAGAACTGGAGGTAGAGATGGTTATTAGATGTCATGTGGGTGCTGGGAATCGAACCTGGGTCCTTTTCAAGAGAACAAGTGCTCCTAACTGCTAGTCCATCTTTCCAGCTCCCAGCAGATACTTTTTAGAAACAGTTTCAGCATGTCAATGGGCTATGATGACATTTTGCTATTTGGGGTCACAAGTGGCTCTAAAATACCATTTGTGATCCCTCTGAATGAGAAGCCATGAAAGGCCAAGTTCAGAGAAAGCCTCATAACTTCACACCCAACAAAGAAGAAAGCAAACCTATTCTTTTAGAATGCCCAGTTACTAAGCCTGCCCTTGTATTAGGCCAGGGCACAGAGCTTACCACGTCCCAAAAGTTAGGACTCACTCACGCATCATTTCTCATAAAACAGAAGGACAGAAACTTAGGCGTGTGGTATTAAAAATAAAGAATGTGTTTTATTTCACTGGTTTGTAAGTTACAGGCATTTTTAGAAATAACATTTTGATTAAAGAGGCCACCAAGACTGAAACTAGGCATTACTTAGAGGGGGTTCTCAGGTCAATCCTTTAATCTCTTAATTTTTCTTGTCCCTAAAAGGAGGCTGCCACAAAGATAAAAGAGGGCTTGGCACGGAATTACTGCTCAGCCGCTGTGGCAAGGGCATGGAGACCATGCCTACGAAGTGAGATGCTAAAAGGAGGCTGTTCCAGTTAAGACACTGCAACAGGAGAAGCTGCATTCTGAAGAGGTGATGGGCCACAACTCACCCCTGGACTCTCTAAGTCCCTAGCTCACTGTGGGGAAAGGGGTGTTGGAGAGCTGTGAGTAAGGAGGAGCTTGAAAAGGAATTTTCTTGGTGGGAGATTTGCTGGCATTTCTCTGCTAAAGCAAAGAGGTGGGTCCTTTTCCCAAAGGGACTTTGGGGAAAACTGCTAGGAGGCTTAGTTGGGTTTCCCTACAGTTAATGCGACAGTGAGGGCTAGGTCTAATTCTTAAGATTATCTAGTGGAAGGAGAGAAGAAGGCATCCTAGGCATGGCTAGTGCAAGAGCCAACAGAGGAATGCAGCTCAGTGGTTCTTAGGAAGGGTCACAGAACTTAACATGTTGTAAGTGCAATGTGCCTAAAATTTTGATGAACATGTTCACACCTCACACAATGACAGACTTTATTGAACAACAATACATACGCAAAGTTTAGCAGTGTCTTGGTTGGGTTTTTTGTCAAGTGGACACAAGCTCTAGTCATCTCAGAAGAGGAAGCTCAATTGAGAAAATGTCTCCATCTGGCTGTGTGAATGTAGGTCTGTTGGGCATTTTCTTCATTTCCAGTTGATAGAGAAGGGCCCAGCCCTCTGGGGGCAATGACCCTGGGCAGGCGGTATAAAACGGAGCTGAGCAAGCTAGGAGATGTAAGCCAGGAAGCAACTTTGCTCCTGAACTAAAAGACTCACAAAGATCTCACAGAGATCTGCCTGCCTCTGCCTCCTGGGTGCTGGGAATAAAGGTGTATTCCACCATCAGATCTGTCTGTGTTTGATTGCCTTAGTGTTAATTGATACAGGAGGGTCCAACCCACTATGGGTGGCATCATTCCCTAGGCAAGAGGTCCTGGACTATGTAAGAAAGCTACGTAAGCATGAATCTATGAACAAGCAGTCTCCCTCCATAGTTGCTGCTGGAGTTCCTGTTCTCATTTCCCTCAGTGGTGGACTATGACCTGGGAGTGTACGCCCAATAAATCCTTTTTCCTCATGAGGTGCTTTTGGTCAGTATTTTGCCACAGCAACAGAAAGGAAACTAAAGGCTGTATGTGGTAGTGTATGCCTTTAATCCCAGCACTCAGAGGAAGGCAGGTATATATCAATCTCCAGGCCATCCAAGGCTATATAGTGAGATCCAGGTAAGGCTACACAGTGAGAGCCTGCCTCAAAACATTAGATGGCAAGCAATGAGGAAGATGTTTGACATTAACCTTTGGTTTCCACATGCACAGAACCTGCCAAAGCTGGCCATCGTTTTCATCAAACCAGTCTGATAAACTTGTGCCTACATTTCGCATTCTCTGTAGTGCAGATGAAAATGGAAGCATTGACTACTATGTCTGAAAGGTTTATCTGTAGAAAGCTTAAAAGGAGGGTGGGAGAGAATGAGTATAGTTCCCAGGGAATAATAAGGCATTGTTTAAAAAGCCCTTTCTGGATCATCAGCGTTTATAGGTCTGTGCCTCTCAATGTTTTTAGCTAAGCTACTTTTACAGCTCTATAAACTGTAGACACTGGTAGTAATGCAAATGAATTCTGTCAGCAGAGAGGCAACGCTGAGCCTCTCTGCTCCCCAGGGAGCCAGCTTATTGAGGTAGCAAATTCCTTGCCATTCCTCAGGGCACTTACTGCTTCTGCTCTGATACCACACAGGGCCCTCGTTAGTTAAATAAAATCTCAGACACATTTGTTTTACTTCTGCTGCCAATCAGCCAGGACTACGCCAGTCATCCCTTCCTTTCCCTGATTTTCTTTCTTTCCCATCTATTATATTCTTTCCCGATTCTACTCCACTCAACTCTGCTCTACTCTACTCTGCTCCATTCACAGTATGGTGATGTCACCTTCCCCTTTACAGGTCCCTTTCCCCAGGGAGCACAAATTCACACTCATGCACATATTCATTCACACACACACACACACACACACACACACACACACACACACATTTTCAAACTTGTACACTATGAACCTTAGCCTTCTTTTAGGAAGACAGGATGGGGAGAAATAGGAAGGAGGATAAGATAATACATTAGATAAAGACCAGGAAACTCTGGGTTTGATAAGGTGGATGGATGCAAGGAACATTACTCTCAGTTCTGACGCCCTGTCTTCAGTTTGTTGATAGTAAATTTTTGCTTTGATTTGTCTCATTTAATTTTCTTTAAAAAAAAAGTGGTTCAAAAGGGGCAAAAGTAAACACACTCTCCAATGTGTGTACTCCGATCACTTATCTAGGGACAACTCTGAAGCTCTCCCTCTCACTTCTGGGCCTCCTTATGGAGAAATGTCCTTTTGGGGAGCTGTTACCAGAACAGGGAGGGTTTGGTCAAATTGAAGATCTGCTCTGGCAGGTAACTTCCGTCCATCAGCAGCCCTGCTTTCCAGAGGCTCTGCAGCCCCTAAGGTTGGTACTATGTCTGGACTCCACCCCCACAGTTACCTGGCAACAGCCAGGGATGCTCCTCCCCACAGTTACCTGGCAATAGCCAGGTAGGCCTGGCCCACTATAAAAGGGGCTGCTTGCCCCCTCCTCTCTCTCTTGCCTCTCTTACTCCTGCCTCTCTCCCTTTTCTCTTGCCCCCTTGCTTCCTTTCTCTCCCCTATTCCCTTCCCCCCCTCTCTACATGGTCATGGCTGGCCTCTACTTCTCTACTCTCCCCTTCTCTCTGCCTTTCTCTGCCTCTACTACTCTCTTAACTCCCCTCCCCATGCCCTAAATAAACTCTATTCTATACTATACCATTGTGTAGCTGGTCTCTCAGGGGAAAAGGATGCCTCTGCTTGGGCCCTCTGAGGCACCCCCTTCCCCCACACCTCACCCCCCCCCCATAGAGCATATTTCTATACTCTTTATCTTTTTATAATTACAACACCTGCTCACATCAAGGTTGCATAACATTCCCTAAACCCCAGCACTGGGACCTTTGGCTTTGGCTGATGGCCATACCACTGAGAGGGATGGTCTTCTGTGGGCACACAGGTATGCAGAGGCCAGAGGTCAACCTTGGGGATCTCTCCTCAGGTGTCATTCACTGTTTTTAGTTTAGTTTAGTTTAGTTTAGTTTAGTTTTTTGAGACAGGGTTTCTCTGTATAGCCCTGGCTGTCCTGGAACTCACTTTGTAGACCAGGCTGGCCTCTAACTCAGAAATCCGCCTGCCTCTGCCTCCCAAGTGCTGGGATTAAAGGCGTGCGCCACCACTGCCCAGCCATTCACTGTTTTTAAAAAACATATGTACTTTTACATAGTAGCAAGGTATGTGCACATGAGTACAGGTGCCTAGGGAGACCAGAAGGGAAAGCCGGATCTCCTGAAGCTGGAGTTACTGGTGGTTATAAATCACCCTAGTGGGTACTGTCGCAGCCCAATCTCTGACCAGCAGAGAGTGGGAATAAACGATACCAACCCCAAAAAGCAGGTTCAGAGCAACTGCAGCCGCTTCTCTTTATTAGGAGGTTTCTTGCAGCTTCCCCAGCTTTAGTCAGTCAGTTCTCAATCAGTCAGTCTTCAGTCTCTCCAATAATCATCGTCATCATCCTCTGGGACTGTCCACACTTATCCTCTTCCATTCACTCATGTCACCTCACACCACCCAATCATAGACGCACACATCCAAGGCAGCGTGCAGGATTGGCTGATATAATGGTTTCATGAGATGTTGCACTAACCTCTCCAACGAGGTACATGTGTGCATGATTGAGACTGAGGTAAACAAGCGAGGTCACGGGGCTTTAGCACAGAGCCAGGCGCCATCTTTGGCCCATGTGGCCACGCCCGCTCCCCACAGGTACTGAGAACTTCATTCTGGTCCTCTGAAGAGCAGCATGTGCTCTTAACTTTGGAGAAACTCTCCGGCCCAGAGACCTCCCTTGTTTGTTTTAATGATTGTTTTGAAGTATGATTCTGTGTCTTGGAGCTCACCTATTAGTATAGCTTTACTAGTCAGGGAGCCCAGGGATCTGCCCATCTCTGTCTCCCTAGCACAAGTGCCTTTTCATTCGGGTGCTGGTGATCATATTTAAGTCCTCACAATAACACAGCTAGCACTTTATCAACTCAGCCAGTTCCCTGACCCTCTAGTGGGATTTCTGTTGGCCAGGAGGTGCCAAGGTGTGTCTTAGTATACTCCCCACTTACAGTATGGTTGGTTACAATTATTGACCATTCCCTGGATAATTAATAAAGATGTAAGGGCCAACCTGACGCAGGGACTCTGTTAAACCTCCAAGAACAGAGGCCAAGGGGAAATGAAGGCCCAGCTGGGAAGGGCGGGAAGGGAGGCTACCACAGCTCAAGGCAAGGCCAGCACCTGCAAGGGCCTCAAGGAATTTGACTAAGCCTTTCAAAGCCCAGAACAGGGGAGGCTGGGAAGACAGTGTAATGCGTATTGTTTGTAGGAAAGAGTGTCTGAGCAGGGTAAACCTGAGAAAGGACGCCCAGCTGCCCTTTCCCAAAGCGCTCTGGCCTCTAGTTTCTACAACCGCAGTCAGCCAAGTCCATCTTCAGACAGCAAAGCCACCTCTCAGAACCTCACTGGAGATGGAAGTGTTTGGTAGCAATTGCAGCCCAGGGCCAACAGGAATTATTTTTTTTTTTTTACTTTTCAAATCAATAAGACAGTTAGTTAGTAGTGTGTTGAGGAACAATCCTCAAAACAGATTATTTTGCAAAATAACCCAACTCAATTATTTTCAGCCAGCAGAGAGGGAAAAATCCATTTCTCGCCACATTTAATTTTCTCACTCTCTTTCCTTTATCCTTCCCAAATCTGTATCCCCACATCTGGAATGTTATCCTGATGTGCAGTCCCCTCTCTCTGCCAGAAAGGTTGCAGGCGTCTGCCAAGACACTTAATCCAGCCCCCGCCCTTATTGAAACTGCAGGCTGGAAAGCAAGAGGGAGCAGGGGCAAGGGTGTGGGGGGCTCTGCTCAGGCTCCCCATGCCTTGAATACTTTCCCTAAACCTGGCAGCCGCCCCCACCGCTCTTGGCTGCTGCAGCCCACGCCCTCCGGAGGAGCTGGTCCTTGGGGAGTTCCACCTGTCAACATGCCGAACTGTGCACTGTGCACGGAGGAGCAAGCCTGTCAGCTCGCACCCGGCCGGCTGGCCAGCGGTGGTGTAAAGAAACCCACGCTTCTGCGCAGACCACTCTGAGGACATCTCAGTGTGGGAAAGAGGTGCCCCAGTCTGAGACTACAACACATCAGTGACTTTCTCATGAAGTTATGTTTGGGAGCCAAAGCCAAGCCAAGCCAAGGAGGGTTCTGGAGGCTGGGATTAACCAGTAAGTGTTGGTATCCAGTAACTGTCTGGACTC
>LR750225.1:0-97956 GCA_902729485.2 Mus minutoides | reverse complement strand
GGGGAAGGGATGCCTTGACATGGGCAGGCCGAGACACCCCCTCACCCAACACCTCACCACACCCCCATAGAACATATATTAATATTCCTTTATCTTTTTATAATCACAACAGTAAGCCTGCAATATCAGTCTTTTATCACAGGCAGTCGGTACCACACAGACCTTTCCTAGTAACATGTTTTAATCTGTAATTCATGGCAAGCCTTCAGAAAGAAAGCTCTGACCTTATAAAGGTCATGGATCTAAAAGAATCTAACCCAGGGTCTGGTTCATTCAGCAAATGGTACATTTATTTTTTTGTTTGCTTGTTTGATTTTAGAACATTTTCGTACACGTTTCCATGTTAAAGCAACAGGGTTCTCCAGGGGAAGAGAGGAGCACCATTGCTTCTAAGCTTAGATTCACCTCCTCTCCAAAAAGGATCACGGGAAACATCTAGACAGGAGGAATGCAAGGCTGGCTTGATGTCGCAAGCCCAGAACCCCAGCACCCAGGGGGCTGAGGCAACAGGATCAAGGCAGGCTCAAACAACAACAAATTAAGAACCAACAAGAGAACCGTGAAGCTTAAGGGGAGACATCGCTTAAGGCTCTGGAGGAACAACCAGTCGGAGATGTAAATAGACTCATCAACCAGCACCCATGGCTCCCATCTTGCCTGGGGAGTGATGTGGACTCTATTCCCCTAACATGGGTAAGTCATGCAGCGGCTCAAGGTCACACCTTGGGCCCATATGTTGTCTACTTGATTCATCCTGTGACTATAAGCAAGTGCCCGCAGGAGAGGAAGGGGTAGAAGAGTGAGTGGTAAGATCCACGAGACAAGCTTCATGACATCTACGGCTTTGCCCCGCACACTCTGAGTAGCCAGGACATTTGTGCGGAGTGCTTAGCTCATCTCATGCTTCCTGAGTCACCATTTGGAGAGCTACTCCCTAGGGTCTGCATTGCCAAACCCAAGCTGACTCTCCACCATTACCCAATAGCTCAGTCTGGAGCCTGACTGTCAGCTCCCTTCTTGGTCCCCTCATCCCTTAGTCCTGGACCTTTTCCCTTGGCTTCCCATGGGGCTCCCTGGCTTCTCCTCAGTTTCCTTGATCCCCTTTCAGACATTTCCTTGGATATTTCTAGCCTCAGTTTCTTTTCTCCTCCACACCCGGGTATTTCAGTCCCTCTCTTTAATTACAGATGACAGACCCCGACCCCTTACCTGTTCCCATCTTACTTTCCAAGTGTGGAACTACAGGTCAAAAGCCCCACAAGCAGCAAATGGCAAAGGCAGCATCCAAATTCAGCTTCATTTGCTCCTCAAGCCCATTTCTTCTATGCAAAGAAGGTGAGAGTTTATGAGCCTGGCAGCGAGCCAGAGGTTCCTGTTCCTCTAGAGACTAATACACCCTCTAAGCGGGTATGCGAGCACGGGCCTTCCTCCTACAATCTCCAGTCTCCAGGAAGCTTGTCAGCGACTCTGTGTCAGTGGCCTCAGTTTTAAGATCCCCAGCCTGTAAAACCTTTGAACTACTTTAAAGAAAACTGATGTGTGGGTGTTCTTTCTCATCTGTTCTGACCTACTCCAGTAAGCAAGATAGAAAACACTATATTATGGGCTGTTTTATGGACAGCTTAAATATTTTAATGAAGAGCTGGGAATTTGGCTAAGTGATCAAGTACTTGGCCAACCACGCACAAGGTCCTAGGTGTAATCTATAGCACTGAAAAACAAAAGGGCGAAGTCAGTCAGTCAGTAGAGTGCTGGGCTGAGCGTGCCTGAGAATCTGTGTCTTATCCCCAGCACAAAATAAACTGGGCATGGTGGCACGGGTCTATAATCCCAGCACTTGAGAATCAGGAACGCAATGGGGATATATTCTGTTCTGGCAGGCCTAGAATATGATGGGAACCTAACTTATTAAACCATAAATAGATATTAAGGACTACAGAAGAACTTGTCTCAAAAAGAAATAGAAAGAAAATGAAATAAGTTCATCTAACTCTTATCACCCCGGCTCATTTACTATCAGCTTCACCCTAGTTTAAACCAATTACAGACTCTGCTGCAACATGAGGATCTGATTTCCTCTTCTCCCACACTCGCCCAGTGGGAGTCGTCCCAGGAAGAAAACAGTGAGCCCTCCAGCTCAGCAGCCCTGCCTGCCTTACTGCTGCACAGGGATGGCTGTGAGAAGAGGGCTGAGTAGGCACAGCAGGTAAGACTACTTGCCACTAAAGACTGGAGGCTTAAATTCTGTCCCTGGAACCCACATTAAAAAGCCAAATATGGTGGCTTACAGCTGCTATCCCAGTAACCCTGTGGTGAGACCAGTGGCAGACACAGAAAAATCAGCCAGAAACTCCTGGGTCAGCTAGCCTAGAGTACACAGTGCATTGGCGGAATTAACCAAGAAAGATTCAGCCTCAACAAGGTGGAGGCTAAGAAACAACTGGAAGCTGTCCTCTGATCACACACATATACCTCTACATGCACACACACACACACACACACACACACACACACACACACACACTAACTAAATGGTACACTGGACACAGTAATTACTAAATGAAGCCCAGAGCTGTGAAGAGTTGAATAAATGAGCAGTATTGCTTGCAAGGACCTCAGAAAGCTGTTTAGACCCTGTCTTAGCTTTACCTCACCTCCTGCACCTCCCTCTTACCTACCCAACCCCTAGATAAGCCTTGCAGAAGAAGCACCTTTCCTTAGAGTTGTGGGGCTTCTGAACCATTACTCACACTGTTCCTTTCTTGTAAAATGTCTTTCCACAAATGTGTCCAAATGGAAAATTCCATTAAGACCCAGCATAAGGGCTGGAGAGGTGGCACAGAGTTTAAAAGCACTGTCTGTTCTAGCAGGGGACCTGAGTTAGATTCTTAGCACCCAAGCTTACAACTGCTTGTAACTCTAGTTCCAGGGGAATCTGATGCCCTCTTCTGGCCTCTTGGGCACCAGGCACACATGGGGTACATATACTCATATATATAAAATAAAAACTAGCTTTTTAAAGGCCCAGCTTGAATGCTAAGCTTTCATGAGCACTGTGGATAAGCATAAATCACAGCACATAGGACATTGGGTTATGACTGTTCACTTCTGTTCCCTGGCATCTCTGAGCTCTTAAGAGAGGACCCATGGATCTCTAATAGACCACATAGACTATCAATAAACACCCTTGGGAATGAACTCAACTATACCAGCAAATCCCAGTATGCCTGGAAGGCTTAGCAAGTTCCCCCTGCCCATGTTCCACTTTTCCTGGCTTCTGAAGACCCAAATCCTTCAACCATGTCTGTAAGGAATCCAGTATACAGAGTAATGTTGCTACTCAGCTTTGAGGCCGTAAGTGTGAGAAACATTCTGTAATACACCTCCATATAAACACGTTGCTAAGGAAAAGAAACAGGTCTCCTTTGTTGGAGGGAATGGCTGGCAACCAGTAGGATCTGGGATAAGTTCAGGCTGTGTGTTGGCAGCCAGAACTTTACCTTGCAGACCAACCATCAAACCTCAACCTGGCTGAGAGCGCGTGTAACAGAAGGAGGGACAGCAGGCAGCCCGGGAGCCTTCATTCTCTCCAAATGGACATTCAACTTGCTTCTGATTGGAAAAGGATGCTAAACAGATGAAGAAGACAGGAAAGCATCCACTCTGCTCAAACCTCAACTCTGCCAAGCAAAAAGGCACGTGCAAACCTCTCTTCTCGCTTCACTGCTAGGCCTCTTGTGGGGGAAAGGAAGAAGAATGAAGTGTGGAAAATAGAGTTGTCATGATTCTTCAAAGGGGCAAATGTGTGAGAAGTGTAACCAAAGAACCAGGGCATTCAGGCTGTGGGTGGAAAGTCAGATGCCAGAAAGACATGAACTTCCTGAATGGAGATCAGAATAAACAAGTTAGCAGCACTTGGTGATTGACTTCTGGCTTCTGATGGCCCTGAGGCGGGGGTAGGGGGAAACAAAAGCAAAGAGATGCACTGGGAGGTTTTCTCCCCATCTCTAGTCTCTGCGGCAGGTCTCCCTAGGAACCTGGGAGTAGCTGTGGCCCACAATCTACAGGTCCACATGGGAGGTGGCACAAAGGCATATGGCTGAGGGATGTTTCAACAGCTTTCAGGGTTAGAAAAGGCTTCCTCAGTGGTGTGGGGATGTCTTGTTCTACAAGTGTCAGGAGCAGTGTTTGGGTCCCCGGAAACCTTGTAAATGATGACTGGGCATGGGCTACCTGCCTGTAATTCCAACCCCAGAAGGCAGAGACCAAACAAGCCTGCCTAGCAAGGCTAGCCGTATTGGCAGGCTCTGGATTTCACTGAAAGACCCCACTTTGCTTGAAGAGGATGGAAGGACAGTGCAGCAATCTAGGAAGCACGGCTTAGAATAAGCATTGGGCTACCTGGAATGCTGGAGTGCCGTGGTCAGACAACCTCGTGATCTATTTATTAGTGGCCATTCTCTATCTGAATCCTTCGGCCGTAATCATGGGCTTTGTCTCTCAGTGAACAGAACGTGTGTCTTGCATCCTTGACCAACAGACTCCATCCTCATGTTTATTACAGTATTACGTATTCTTCCTCTCTAGGCCCTAGCCCTGAGCTCTGTTTATCAGTCAATAGAAGCCATTCTTATTGTAAAGGTTACACAGGCTTTACTAACTTGTAAGGGGATTTTTGATGTAGCTCGCCCTGAAGCATTGCATGAGAATTATCACACAGAGACTTTTTTTTTTTAACCAAAGTTCTATGTGTAAGAAAATCAAAGCAGACTTCAGAAGTTTTGATTCAGTCTGACCAAGTCTGGCTACACCCAGTTTTCATTCTGTTCTCTCTGGTTTGCTCTCCCACAGTGGTCATGCCTGCAGGGACCCCTCCCCAGAGGATGATACCTGTCATTAACCTTGGCTTCCACATGTGTGTGTGTGAACTACAGATGTATGCATGTGCATGCAAACACACACACACACACACACACACAGAGAGAGAGAGAGAGAGAGAGAGAGAGAGAGAGAGAGAAGTGGAAAGAAAAAGAAAAAAAGGCTTCCTTAGTTTCCTTAGTTTTGTGTCCAGAGAGGAAATTAGAGGGAGTGGCCGACAGAATCAGGAATACTGAAAGCTGTATGAAACCCATAAGCAGACAGCAAGGTTGGTACTGAGAGGACAAAGCCGGTCCACAGAAGCAGCCCAGATACACATGTGTCCTTCATTTATAGATGCTTTCCTCACAGAAGGGACTTTGCTGCTATCAACTCCTTCTCCCTCTTTCCTCTTCTCTTCCAGCTCTTCCTCTGCCTCCTTCTTCCTCTGGCCTTCTTCTCTTTCTGCTTTGTTTGTAATAAAGCCACAAAGCAGTGTGCTGTGGTGGGGAATGCAGACAGCTCAACTCAGCACTGGCAACAGAACCCTGCCTCTCACTAGCAGAGTTCGAGCCCTTTCTTTTACTGCACACCAGTCAGGCTGGGCCAGATGCTCCCTAGAACCCTGCAGAACTCCCATCCTGTGATGGCTTTACCTTGCAGTGCTGAGCGGGGGTGCAAGGCTGTCTGCTGACAGTATGAATGGACAGCTCCTACTCCCCAGAGCATTTCCACAATAACCCACTGATCCTCTGGGAGTGTAGCTGGTCTGGGAAAGCATTTTCCAAACAGAGGTCATTGGTACTCCAGCTAGCACTCAGAGCAAAGCTGTTCCAAACACAATGTGTCGACAGGCTTGCCTGATGGTGCTCTTTGAACGCAGGGACCCAAGTGGCCTCACACATCACATCAACTTAAAGGCAATAAAAACCACCACTCCCCTCTATGGAGTTTCTTAGAAGAACTAGCAACAGGCTTAATGTATAAGTATAGGAACTTGGCCATGCATCTTGCCTACAACAGTGCATTTATGTGAAGGCCCCCCACCTGATATTTGGGAGTGGTACACCCTCATCATTAACTCTGGATTTCCCATCTCTCCTACCTCCTTACTCTTCTTCTGTGTCTTGCCTCTAAACTTCCAAGGATATCTCAGGCTTGTTGGATGCTCTGGCTAGTTAAGTGTCTCCGAAGTTTAGGAAATCCACCTTTTTTCTTTCAAGGGACTGGACTATATTGGGCTGGAAGTGGTTGTCTTGAAGAATAGAAGGGCAGAAAAGAACAACTTGATGGTGTCACTTTAGGGGCAAGGATATGGCACAGTGGACTGAGTGTTTACCTGGCAGGCACGTGGCTTTGCGTTTCATCTCTAGAACTGGGAGTGGCGGCACACACCCAAAAAGTCCCAGCACTAGAGAGGTAGAGGCAAGAGGATCAGAAGTTTAGGTCATCCTCAGCTACACCATGAGCTTCAGGCTAGCCCAATACACATATAAGCCTGTCTCAGAAGCAAACACACAAACTTATATTTATTGAGATGGCTCAGCGGGTAAGAGCACCCGACTGCTCTTCCGAAGGTGATAAGTTCAAATCCCAGCATCCACATGGTGGCTCACAACCATCCGTAACGAGATCTGGCGCCCTCTTCTGGAGTGTCTGAAGACAGCTACAGTGTACTTTATAATAAATTAAAAAAAAAAAAAAAAAGAAATTCTAACACTGGGCTCTCAATATGCCAGAGACCCATAAGGGAAGACAGTCAGGCAGTCCCTGGTCCAGAACTCAGAGCTTCGGAGTCCCATCTTATTCCTAGTCCATACAGGAATGACTCTCTAGGTTCCAGGGTGGCTGGCTCTTCACCAGCAACCTGCACTTCAAAGCAAAGGCATCAAAAAGAAGCAGGCAGACACCGACACCCTCTGACTTCATGTACTGGACAGCAGGACTCCCGGGTGCTTCTAGTGACTACACTCTTGTTAAAGTCAAGGCTAAAACTGGATTTTGCTTAAAATAATGAAGCTTAAGTTACCATACCCTGACTTGTTTTTTTGGCATCACTACCTACCCCCTCTTAAACTTTGCAGTTTCTAGAATTATAGGGCTGGAGTTCTATCACACCACTGGGCAAGTAGTCACTGTACATGTGCTAGAATAAAATGTAGATGGAGATTTAATTACAATGCTACCACGGTTTTCCTTTAAAAAAAAAGAAAAAAGAAAAAAGAGCAGCATGTCAGCACTTCCATAAACCGATTTGCATTACGTTAAAATTAATGGACTGGAACCTTGCACTCCCTGAGAAGGAGAAGCGGACCATACCCAAGAGCGGCCCTGCTGCTCTCCACCTCCTCTTCCCAGGATCAGCTGCACATTGGCCAATACTTGACTCTCCACCGTAGTTACAAAGCCCCTGTGGCCTCTAAGAGTAAGACTGCCTACCCTAGCCCAAACCCACACGGATCCCATGCTCAGATATCCAGGACCTGCTGCAGAGAAACAGCAGCTCATCAAAACTCTGAGTCTTGGAACTACCCAGATATACTGAATAGTTCATGCTCACCTCCCCCCTTCCCCACTCTGTTTTATTTTGGGGGCAGGCTCGCATGCGTGTGCACGCACTCGCACATGTATCTACATCAAAGCATTTTCATTTGGTGGTCAAAGGAAACTTGAAGAAGTCAGTTCTCTCCTTCCATCATGTGAGGCCCAGGGATCGAACCCCAGTCAACAGGCTCAGCATCAAGTGCTCTTTACCTGCTGAGCTGTCCAAGAATATGCATCTTAATGATGCTCCCATGGAAGGAAGTTTGAAAAAGGTTTCGTGCGTCAGGAGGCCTCCACGTTGTTTTCAGTCCAACCTGGCCGTAGAGATGTCAAGGAGGAAGTCTTAAGCCGAGGGCTGGGGCCAGGGAACTGAAAAGACAGCCTGAAATTGAGGCCCACAAGCACAGCGCCACCCACTTTTGTGGTCAGCTTCCACGTGGGAAGAGAGTCTCAGCGAGGGGGTGTCTACATCAGGCTGGACTGTGGGCGTGTCTGGGAGGGACTTTCTTAGTCGGGTGACTTGGAGTGGGAAGACTCACCTTGACTGTGGGCAGCACCATTTCATGGGCTGGGCCCTGAGCTGATAGGTGGGAGAGAGCAACCACGGAGCCCAGTGCTCTGTGCTCTTGACTGTGGGTGTAACGGGACTCACGGCTTCAAGTTCCGGACTCCCCGACCTCCTTTAGTGATGACTGTAACCTGGAACTGTGAGCCAACCGCACTCTTTCTCCCTTGGGTTGCTTTTTAATCCCGGCAACAGGAAGGAAGGAAACCAAGATGCCAAGGACGACCTGAAGAACGAGCTTTTGCAAAAGCTCAGTGTAGCAGGGCTGACAACTCTCATCTCTTCTTTCCTTCCTCCAGCATCCCTCCTTTTGTGTTTGTGGGGTAGGGGTGCACTCACATCTATGGGTTCCAGAGGTCAATTACTGGCATCATTCCTCAGATGTATGCCCCCTTGGATTTTTTTGGAGACACTTGCCTGGGGCTCATCAATTAGCCTAGGCTAGTTGGCCACTAGGTGCTATCAACTCACCTGTCTCCACTTCTCCAGCACTAGGACTGTAAGTGTGCAAACCATGATAACATGCAAGCGCTTAGTGTGTGTGTGTGTGTGTGTGTGTGTGTGTGTGTGTGTGTGTGTGTGTGTTAGACACTGGGGCTAGAACTGGGGCCCTCTTAGCACAACTGACAAAATAAACTCTAAGTTAACTAATTCATTAATATTTTATTTGCAGGATCAGGGCTTGAAGCCAAGACGTTGTAGGAACTAAGCAAACAGTCTACTACTGAACGACACTTCTAGTTCTCAATTTTATTTATTTTTATTCTTTCTTTCTTTCTTTCTTTCCTTCTTCTTTTTTTTTTTTTTGGTTTTTCGAGACAGGGTTTCTCTGTGCAGTCCTGGCTGTCCTGGAACTTACTTTGTAGACCAGGCTGGCCTCGAACTCAGAAATCCACCTGCCTCTGCCTCCCGAGTGCTGGGATTAAAGGCGTGCACGCCATCACTCCCGGCTTATTTTTGATTTTTAAGATCAGCTTTCATGTAGCTCATGCTGGCCTTGAGCTCACGGTGTGACCAGAGATGTCCTTCATTTGCCTGCCTCCAGTTCCCAAGTGCTGGGATTACAACTGCAAACCACTAAAAACTGAACCCATGGCTTTGTGAATGCTAGGCAAGGGCTCTACCAACTGAGCTGAATACCAAGTCCATGTTTAATTTTAATTAGCTTCAACTTAAAAGCTGATTATTTACTACACTATAGGCAACATGGGTATATAAAAACACCATGGCAGCCCCTGCACCTATCTTAGGCCTAGGAGAACCAGGACAGTCCTCACTAAAGGAAGGATAATGATGAAGTACTAAAAATGCCAGCCAAATAACCCAGGAAGCCTTGAATAGATAGATTCATCTATGTTGCAAATGGAGATCTCAGGAAAGTTAAGCCCTTTGCCTTTAGATATATTTAGAGAGCCAAACAGGGAGTTTGCCAGATCCCCAGTGGGAATAAGATGGTGTTCACATGGGAGGCAGACCTGGCAATAAGAAAGCATTCCTATCCAGGGAAGGGTGTGGGGAATATTCAGGGTGACTGAGAAAATAAGTAAACTTATCAAAGATAAAAGGAGGGCCAAGGGAAATGCCTGCCTCAGCAACAAGAGGCCCTGAGTCCTCAGCCTACACTCATGTAAAAAGCCAGACATGCTGACACATGCCTATAAGCATCGTGCTGAGGACAGAGACAAACAAATGCCAAGGACCCAGTGGCCAACCCATCCAGTGCAAAGAGGGAGCACCATGTTCTGTGAGACCCTGTCTCACTCAGAACATAAGGTGGAGAAACAAATGAGGAAGTCATTCTGACATCAAGATCTGGCCATCATTTGTGCTCACAGAAGCATGCATATACATGTGTGCACACATGCATATAACTACCACAAGGATTAAAGAGCTAAAATTAGAAAGAGCTGTACACTATTAGAATTCATGATTTAAAAAATATATAGATTAAATATACAATAGAATATAATTATGTACATGTACATATACACAGAGAGAGAGAGACTGAGAGAGAGAGAGAGAGAGAGAGAGAGAGAGAGAGATGTTGATTGGCACTATCACACAAATCCTGGGGCCAGCAATACTCCAATAGCTATAAGCACATCTACTGCTCAGAACTTGGCTTCAAAGTACCATTCTTTACTAAAACTAGTAAGGTTTCTATGATAGTTTGAATAGGTGTGGCCCCATGTCCTTATTGGAGGAGATATGGCCTTATTAGAAGAAACATGTCACAGTGGAGGAGGGTCTTTGAGGTCTTAAATGTTCAAGCTATGTCAAATGTAAAACACATTCAGTCTCCTGGCTGCCTCAGATCAAGATATAGAGCTCTTGGTTCAGTCTTCAGCACCATGCTTGCCTGTTTGCTTCATGCTTCCTGCCATGATGATAACAGACAAACCGCTGAAACTGTAAGCCAGCCCCAATGAAATGTTTTCCTTTGTAAGAGTTGACTTGGTCATGGTGTCCCATACTAAGGCAGTCTCTTTGGAAAAATGGCTGGTTCTAGGCAGGTAAAATACAATATAAACTCTCAACATCTGATCACTCCAGCAAGAAAGGAAGTAATCAGAGAAAGATGAAAGGATGAAGGTATATCAGAAAAGACATTGGAGCTGGGCTGAACCAAATCTCTATGGCCAAATACAGGTTGAGTGCTATCTCAATGTAAATGATGACAGTGACCATTACCTATTGAGCACAAAAGAAACACACTTGCCTATACTGAAATAAACAAAAGACAGAATAAAAAGATTAACATTGTATAACCTAAAAGGAGATAGAGAGAGCCTATCATCATGTCTGTGATGTTCCTGATATGAATTCATAACCTGAAAGCCATCATGTGGATAATTTAGAAAAGTTCACTATGTAGACCATTCCACAGGACAATAGTTTGTACTCAATTCTAAGGCCATGAAGGTCAAAGACACACTTAGAAAAAGTCCCAGATTAAAGAAACCAAAAGAGTAGGATATCACAGCTAGGTATAGAATCCATGCTGGCTATAAGAACAGTGCTGAGAAGACGGGTGAAACCCAGTGAGGTTTGAGCTGAGTTTGGAGGAATGTACCAATATTAATTTCTGAGTTGCATGGGAACTTTATGGCTACACAGTAAAATGTTTCCTTGTTTACAGGAAATTCAACATGGTGCCTGTCTTAGTCAGGGCTTCTATTCCTGCACAAAACATCACGGACAAGAAGCAAGTTGGGTAGGAAAGAGTTTATTCACCTTACACTTCCATATTGCTGTTTATCACCAAAGAAGTCAGGACTGGAATTTACACAGGGTAGGAACTTGGAGGCAGGAGTGGATGCATAAGCCACAAAGGGATGTTATTTACTGGCTTGCTTCCCCTGGCTTGCTCCCCTCCCCCCTCTTGCTCAGCTTGCTTTCTTATAGAACCCAGAACTACAAGCCCAGGGATGGCACCATCCCACCATGGGCCCTCATACTCTTGATCACTAATTGAGAAAATGCCTTACATTGAGATCTCATAGAGGCATTTCCTCAAGGGAGGTTCCTTTCTCTGTGATAACTCCAGCCTGTGTCAAGTTGACACACAAAACCTGTCAGTACAGTGCCCATACTTGAACCCAGAGAAACGTTCACTCAATTGACTATTAGATCTAAATTAGTCTGTATTGCAAGATACAATTAAAGAAAGACTTATAACAGGAACTAGGAGTCAAAGAGGACACAAAATAAATATAAGTAAGGGCTTAGGAGCAGGAATCCAGCCAGCATCCTGCCTGCAGGCCTGGGGAGGAGGCACAAGCATTCCCAAGAGGTTGTCAATGTGGTGTGTTGAGTGATGGTCTTAACCCTCAAATATGCCCCTGTCCTAAGCCTAGGGCCAATGAAATGATGCCTACTGCCATCATTCAGTCTCTGCAGAGCATAATGAGGTTAAGGATCTAAATGATGTCATGCTGGACTTAAGGTAGCCCTATGCATCCTTAAAAGAGAAAGGTGGGGGTAGGGTAGGGTGGGGTAGGGTGGGATGGGGTGGGGTGGGATTTGAATGACAAAGGCACAAAGAAGATCTTAGGAGCCATAGAAGATGGAGGCCCAGGGTGCAATGGTGCATCTAGAAGCCCAAGAAAGCCGAGGATATCTGGGGCTTCCAGATATTAGGAGGCAAGAAAAGAAACTGCCCCGAGAACTTCAAGAAGCTACCAGCCCTCCTGATAACTTCTGAAGCTCCTGATCATTAGTTTCTGCTCCATGGAATATTGAAGAAAGCAGTCCTGTTGCTTTAAGCTACTGAGGTGGGGGTAAACTAGGGCAACTAGCAGTTAAGGCAGTCATTTGGGAGCTGCTTTTGTCAAGATAGAAATGTCTTTTTGTCTCCCAGTTAGGGCACCATGAGTCCAGCAGGTACAAAGATCTCTGGTTTGGTAAAGGTCACTTCTCTCTAAGCTCTTCTTATGTATACAGAACCACACAGAGAAGGCAGAGGGCAGACAAAATAGAGGCCTTAAATATCTGCTGAAGTTCAATACTAACAATAGCAGAAGATATTTGAGTCACAGAGATACACAGAAATGGTAGGTCAAAGTTCACCAGGAACAATGGGGTATCTGAGGTAAATAGCTGCTTTCTTCTGGGCCAGCTCACAATTATCCAATGAAGAGGTACCTTCAGGACTGCTTGGGGCTTCCAGGCTTCTCAGCACATCTAACAGGAAAGAATATATGAAAGATGGAACCCTTTCTGCAGCCTCTGGCGAGTCTGGCCCCACCAGAGCAATCTATCTTGGGGGAGGAGGCACACAGGGTTCCTGGGGGAAAATCCAGAGGAGATATCATTGCCAACAGGAGGTTAGAGAAGGGTTCACGTGCAGCAAAACTGACTTCTGTTGCTGCTTCTTGCATTCCAGACTCCTCAGTCTAGGGTTGCCAGTTATCTGAGAGAACCACAGGACGGAGCTGAGCCCAAGTCCTCATCATGTGTGCCAGGTTCCCATAACAGCCTTGCCTGCTATCCAAAGGATGAGCTGAAGCCCAATCAGTTATGCGATTTCTAAACTCCAGAAGGAAAATAGGATTTAGTAGATTCTAGTAAGTATAGTGTGTATAGCTTCATGTGTGCGTGCATGCATGTAACTCTCCTTCTACCTTGTTTGAGATGGTTTATTGTTAGAAGCTGTATAGGCCAAGTTAGTTGGACAGCACATCTCTGGGTGTCTCCTGCCTCTGCCTCTCACCTTGCTATAGGAATGCTGGGATTACAGACATGTGGTACCACATCCAGCTTTATCTGAATTCAGGTCCTCAGGCCTTTGTGGGAAACACTTTACCCACTGAGATCATGCATGCCTTTAAATATATATTTAAAAACCATTTTGGTCAAGTCAGACAATATACCATTTTCTACCTTTATTCATATTCATTCTCATTCTCTCTCTCTCTCTCTCTCTCTCTTCCTCCCTCCCTCTCTGCCCTTATGCTTTCCCTCCTACCCTTGTCTACCAGAGAGATGTCTACAATCATGCTTTCTTACTGCCAATGCATGCATTATCAGTGTATTACTCTGGAGTGATCTCTTACTTGCTTCTTGGCTTTTAACTACATGGTCTGCATTCTGGACAGTGAATGTACATTAGAACATTCTAGAAGAAATATAGTAAAATCCTTCTATGTGAAAATGAACAAAAAGGAAAAAAGTCAGAAAAGAAAGAAGTAAGGAGGACAGAGGGGTAAAGAGATAAAGGAGGAGAGAGGGAAAGAAGAGAGGATGGGGAAAGAAAGGCAGGTGACAGAAGGGAGGAAGAGAGTGTGAGGAGAAAGGGACATAGTCGGAGGGAGGAGGCAGGAAGGGATGAAAGGAAAGGAGGGAGGAGAGGAGGAAACAAAACATGAGTGAATGCCACAAGCCAGTGAAGCCATCCCTGAACACCCATCTATGCACACTCCTCAGTGAGGCAATCCCTGCACACCCACCTATGTACACTCACCAGTGAGGCCATCCCTGCACACCCACCTATGCACACTCACCAGTGGGGCCATACCCACACATCCACCTATGCACTCTGGAGACCAGTGTAGTACCCCCTTCTCTACACACCCCATCACAAAAGAATGCCTAGGTGCAGCTATGCTAAATTTCTAGAAGCTCATTAAGGCTAGCCTGGGCAGTGGGAGGCCACCATGGCTAGGGCACTCTAAGGGCAAGTATATGGCCACCCCTTAGAGTTTCCATCTGACAGGCTGGAAGCTCCCAGCTACAGGGAGGATAGCATACTAGGTTCTCTGGTTCAAGTTCCCATGCAGACGTCCCAGGCTTTTGTCCATGTGGCCTTTAGCATGCTCTTAAGTCATTTACACTCTCTGACCCTTAGCAGCTTGATCTATTATGCAGGGACAAGAGGCCCATCACAGTAGGAGTGACTCCAACCCCACTCAGCACAGGGCAGAAGCTCTATAGCTAAGTGTGGAGTCTAGTCAGAGAGACTCATGACACACAGCATGTCAGCAAACGCGCTGATAAAGTGCTGGGTTCCAAAAGCTGAGATGAAGCCTAGAAAATCAGATCCAACTCAATCCTACTTAAGCCAGAGCACTTGTAAGCCTCACACATGTTCGCCAGGTAAAGTTCGCCATGCCCACCTCTGGGAGGGAGGTGGCCTATGATTCCCATTTCATGGACCAACACCGCTACAGTTTGGATCTGAAACTACCTCAGAGGCCCATGGAGGCAGTGCAAATGGGGGTGGGGGCCCTTTATGTGGTATGACCTTTGCAAGGTCCTCGGCCATGGAGAGACCTGTTCTTAAGAGGGCTTTGGGACCCCTAGGCCTTCTTCTCTTTTGTTTCCTGGTTGGTTGTGCTGTTTAATTTTTTGTTGTCTACTTGACACAGGTCAGACTGTCCTGTGGCCACGTCTGTAAGAGACTATCTTGAGTGATAATGGCTGGAGGGCCCAGCCGATGGGCAACCCTATTCCTAAGCAGGCAGGCCTGGGCTGAGCGTGAGCCTGACAGAAGACAAGCAAATTGTGAGCCACTTAGCACTTATTCCTCCATGTTTCCCGCCTCAGTTCCTGATTGACTTCCTGCCCTGACTTCCCTCAGTGATGGACTATGGCCTGGAAGCAGAAGCCAAATAAACCCAACGTCACGGGACGGGCAAGCTTCACTCACAGCCCCAGGCCTTTGAGGCTGGTTCCTCTTTGCCTCTGGCCTTCAGTTCTGGCTCTCTGGTGGTTTGAGTTGGACAGTCCTTTCCACTCTGTCCTCTTCACCCTTCTCACCTCACACCGGGTCTTGGGCACTATAAGGGGATGCTTAGGGGAGCCTTTTCCTCCCAATCCTCTCAACTTGGTTCACAGTTAGGCCAAACAGAGACAACAGAACTAGCTCAGAAACAAGAGCCAAAGTCTAAAGTACTGGATCCCTGTGTTTGTGCATTCCCAGTCACTGCCTCCAAGTCTCTCTGCCTTTCTCTAAAGACACCATAAAAGGAGAAATCAGAACAGAAAGGACCTTGCTACAGAGCAGACCCATATATTAATTTACAACAGTCCACATGCTCTGGGCATTACCTCATGGCCAGTGCCTAGGTTCCGTGCAAGTGTGTACCCTAGGACTTGAAACTCCCTGTATCTGAAGGTGGCTTACTCCAGGGCCAGAGAGCATTTCTTATGGAACACAGAAGCAGACATACTCTTTGCTTTCCAATCCTCCCGTGCTCTTGAGGAGAGTCCAGTAGAAAGGGCAGTGTAGGGGTGACTGAGACATCACACAGGGAGTCCTTCACTTCAGGGACAGCCAAGACTAGGGGTCTGGTTCTAAGTCACAAAGCTAGTTAGGGAAACTCCAAGATTCAAAGCTTGCATTGTAGTTATAGGGGTGACTAGAGTTACAATCAGGCATGGGGTGTTCTAACTTAGCTAGTAGACAGGATACTAAATGTTCTCATCACAGGGAAAAATGCTTGTGGCGATTCATATGCTAATTATCCTGGTTTGATAACTATACACTGAATATACAGTGTATACTGTGTATACTGAAGCATTATATTGTATCCGACAAACATATACATATGTACTGACAAAAATACAAATTTTCAAAACTTAAAAAATCTTTTAAGAGGGGTAGGGCTAGAGAGATGGCTCAGCTCTTGGTGGAAGATCAAGGTTTGGTTTCCAGCACAACGTGGCAGCTTATAACTCATAACCATCTATAACTCCAGTTCCTGGGGACACAATGCCTGCTTATTTTGTTTTTTTTTAATTTGTTTGTTTGTTTGTTTGTTTGACCTCCTCAGGCACCAGGCACTTAAGTGGTGCAGAGTTATACATGCTCACAAAGCATAAAACAAAGATAAGTAAGTAATAATAAATTTAAAAATGTACAAACATTCTTTGAATCTAGTTGTTGGAGAAATATGAAAAGGGAGTTTCTGAGCAGAGGAGAGCTTAAACACAGAACAGAGAAGGGGGGGGGCGCCATTGAGAAGATCATCTGCTGCCTACTCTGAGGTATTTAAAGAGAGGGTTTTTGTTTTTGTTTTTATTTTACTGATTAATTCTCATAATCCTTTAAAGAAGTTACCAGTTCCAGTTTATACAGGGAAGAGACTGAGACAGGGAAACATCCAGAAATATGCCTACAGTTTCCAGCTACCTACTAGGAAATGAAAGTCCAGAGTAGAAACCATTTGACTTTCAAATCAGCCATTCTGCCCTTGTCCCACACTATCCTAAAAACGTATCCTCCAGCCCAGAAAGTACCCTGGGACCTCAACCCTCTATCAGGATCCTTTAGGGTAGCCAAGAGCTTTCCTTCCCTGTGTGTGCCCACAGAGGCTCATCTGCCAGCCTGGCTGAGAGCCTTTCCTTAGAGCCTAGCTTCTGGAAACCTCGAAGAGCTCACTAGAGGCACAAGCAGTGGACACTGCCCAAGTAGGACAGCTTGCCAGTGTGGGAGCTCTTTCACCCCAGCCCTGCCTGGAAACCTCCTGGCTGTCCACCAGGCCAGACCAGTTTAGTCAGTTTCAGCTCAGAATAGCGTTTCACAGCTATAACCAGTTGATTCCAGTGAACCAGGATCGGCTCACTGGACAAGCACTTTCTCCAGGGAAGACACACTGCTGCCCACCCCCAGACAGGGTCTTCTATCCGTGTTAGACTCCCCTGCTTGGCTTACTGCCCTCTGCAGCTTCCCCCCATCCCCCAGGCTCTGAGTCCATCTGGGTTGTAATGTAGTCGCCTCTTCTCTGGGCCACCAGTCTGGGGCAGGCACCTGCAGCTCCTCCCACCTCCCAGGACTCTCTCTTGGGTTGGGAACTGCCACTTCACCTTGCTAGTAGGTGTTAGGCACGGAACTAGGAAGAGGCTAAGGACTACCCAGCCGCCCACATCCATTAGCACATCTTCCCTCTGCCTAGCCCAGGCCCTCAGTGACCACCATGGGCCTCTCTCTTACTCCCATTATTTCAAGTCACCAAAGCAAAGTACCTGTACACACTTACACACACACACACACACACACACACACACACACACACACTAACATACTCTAAAATTAAAAGAATGTCTAATGAATTGTTCTTTCAGTGGCACTTGAAAGAAGACTCGGATGTGTTAAACATGGAATAAAGCTCATGACCAGCGCCAACGCCAACTGCTTAAACCGCTTGCCTTCAGTTTCACAATAAGCAGTCTACCCAAATGATAGCTTACTTTCCTTAAAGGTCAAGATGATAAAGCAGGAAATTCTATGTGCTACATATTACTAATGAGAATTTTTAGCCTTCTAATAACTTGGATTTAAATTTTTGTCCTTGTTTTGTGTTTTGAAACAGGGTCTCATTGTATATTCCCTGGCTAGCCTGGAACTCATTATGTAGACGGGGCTGGCCCTGAACTCACAGAGATGCACCTGTCTCTGTCTCCTGAGTGTTAGAACTAATGGTGCCCACCACAACATCCAGCTGTTTCTTTAGGTTTAAATAGAAATGAATCTTTGGATCTAGCAAGATACTACAAACATTCAATAGAAGGCATTTGTAATCTAATGTGTATTTCCGTGCCACTTCTGCAGGACCTTTGTCACTCAGAATACAGTCATAAAAACTGACCTTTGCTTTTAAACCTGGGGTTGAGGCAACGGCTCGGTCTGTACACACTTGCTGTATAAGCATGCTCACATGTTTGAACCCTAGCACCATGCAGAAGGCATGGTGGGACACTCTTATAATCCCAGTTCTGGGGAGGTGGGCTGGCCGGCTTATCCAGCCTCATCAACCATCCCTCAATACCAGGGGGAGACCGACCCTGCATCAAAAATCAGGGTGGGTGGCTTCTGAGGAATAGCATAAGAGGTTGACCACAGGCCTCCACACAAAGATTCATGCACGTGCACCCACACATATATGAACACAAATCCCTACCCACGCACACATAAAAATTCCCTGAAAGTTGAAAAACAATTGTCCTAAATAACTGATTAAGGCTTGTGTCTCTGGAAGAGGAGAGAGAGCAGGTGCAGGCTTCACGCAGGCTGGAGGAGGCAGAGCCGGGTGTGGAAGCCACAGCTCTATCTCTGTTCCCCCCACCCCCCCCCAGTGGGTCACAATGACCAAACTGCCCACCAAAGTGGCCTTTCAGGATGAAGATTTGTTGCATGCCCTACTTTCTGGGGTTCCAGCTCTTCAAATGCGACTTCCCACATCTTAGCTCAACAACGGGCCCTCACCCCCTTACTATGAGATGGCTACACGTGAGAAACCCTGTCCAGCATCTGCTCAGACTCTGATTTGGGTGGGGGTGGGGGTGTTATTTTATACATCTGAATTCCATGGGAGGCTCCCTGCAGATGTGGGGGAACCTTCGCCACTGACCTCTTGGTAAAAGATACGCAGCCAGGAACCGGAAACACGCAGCATGACAACACAGCTGCTCAGATCTCAGCTGCTCACTAGGATGGCAGGCTCCAGAAGAGAGGTCTATTCCAGTCATCAAGCCTGCTGGGCCTAGAAGGTCCCCGGGAAGGGTAGAGATGGTAGAAACAGAGCAATACGCCCCATGCCTTCCTCCCACTCTCCCGACAAACATTACCGATCAGATTGGTAGCTGCATGATTTCCTCTAAGCCTCAAATTAGATCTTTTCTCAAAACATATTAAATCTGTCTCTGTATGTGTGTACCTGTACGTGCGCGGAGTATGTGCGTGCATGCATGCGTGAGTGTGTGAGTGTGTGTGTGTGTGTGTGTGTGTGTGTGTGTGTGTGTGTGTGTGTGTGAGAATATGTTTTGAGACAGGGTTTCTCTATGTAACCCTGGCTGTTCCTGGAACTTGCTTTGTAGATCAGGCTGGCCTTGAATTCAGAGATCTCCCAGCCTCTGCCTCCAGTAGCAAGTGCTGGGATTGAAGGTGTGTGCCACCATGCCTATAATTTTTTTTAAAAAGACATCTTCTATCTTACTATGTAGTTAAGGATGACCTTGAACTTCTGAACCACCTGGGTGCTGGCATAAGGCATGTGCCATCCATCACTCCTACTTTATGTGGTACTGGAGATGGGACCCAGGACATTGCACATGCTCAGTACACATGCTTCACCAACTGAGCTACTTTTCCACCTCCATCCTTGAAAGTCTTGAAAGACCCCCTCCCTCTCTATGAGACAGAGCCTCATGTATCCAAAGCTAGCCTCAAAATTATATAATCAGCATTGATATGTATCGAAATTATATAATCAGCATTGATATGTACCCAGAGATAACTCTTAGTTTCTAACCCTCTGACGATGGGCTGGGGTTATAGCCATCTTTTTTTCCTTCTGTGTAATAATTAAACCCAGGGCTGTGTGCATGTCAGGCACACATTTTACCAAGTGAATTATATCCCCTGCCTAGAAAGTACAATTTTCTCCTTTCAGATAAGCCGAGTTTTAATGAGGATTCTAAGAAGTAAAGATTTCACACAGAGAGACATACAAAACAATACCAACAAAAAAAGCCCCAAAACAAAAACAAAAACAACTAAAAATCCAAATTTCTCCTAGGAGTACAAATGTAGTTCAAGTCCTTGACAAAGTAGGCAGGCCTGCTTCCCTGAAACAATGCTTCCTCAACCGACAGCTCTGGTTTAAGCAAAGAGACACCACCCAAAAGAAGATGCTGGTGCTGGTCTGTTCATGCCTCTGGAGTGTGAGCTGTATGTTAGGCATTATTCTGATCATGTCACTTGTACTGTCTCGTATAATTAATAAAAGATGATTCTGATGCTAACACAGCCGAGGATCCAAGACTCATTTCTCAGATCCAACGTGTTTCACAGATGAATGCGGCCCAAGTCACACAGGCCTACTGCGTGCCAAGAGTGCGCTCACCCGCCCAGGACCTGACCTCCAGCAATTCTGCTTGGGAAGCAGGGCCTTCCTGAAATCCGGCCCAGCCCTGGCCCATCTGTTCCAGCCTGTCACTCCGCCACGTTCTATTTCTGAATGCCCAGCTTCAAAAAGCAGCTCGTAACATCTTTGCAATTTGTCCCAGATGGACAGTGTGGCTTCCACGAAGGCTGTGCCTTGTCTCCCTCGTTTCTGCTGACAGGTCTGAGAACAGAGAAGGTTACAAATCTGTCTTCTAACAAACTCAGAGGATGCCAAGGCTTTAACACTGTGAGCCGGCGCGGGAGCTGCTGTTTGGCCTGTGCTTGCGTCAGACACTGGCATGCTGAGCCATCTGCCCTGTTGGGCCAGCCTTGGGCTGCAGCCCTGGGCAATACCAAGTGTGGTGTCATTAATCTCTGGGGGATAGTCCCTGTGGATCCCAGGTGCAGCCTTGCACCAGCTGCCCTCAGAACTGGGGCATGGGAAAAAAATGACAAGTGTGATGATAAAATCCATAACAAAAGTGAAAGTTACTGATTTTCTAGGGGTTAGTAAGTAGCTGGCAATGAGCCACGTTGGATTCACAGGCGGTCTCACCCTTCACCTCTGACCTCTCCTCTGACCTTGGTTTTGGAAAGAGAGATGTTTACTTCCTAGAGAAAGAGTTCTGGAGTGGCCAAGGGCTGCTTTTCAGGCTGGAATGGTGAAGAAGTCTTCAAAGTCTGTTTCTCTTGTGATCAGGAAAGGCGCCCCTGTTTGGGATTGTATGTTGTCTTTATCCCACATGAGTGGTCTCTTCTCTCCTCCAGGATTTAAGGGAGCCCCAGTTTACAATGATCATGGTTGTGGATACACTGCTCTTGTTTTCTGTTTGCTACATTGTATCTTATCACAAGTCAGTCCTCCCTGTCACTTTTCTAATCCATCCCAGCAGCCCCTTTAAGGCTCAACCCGTGACTAAAGCCATGGGCTTGGAGGCAGAGCATTTCTTGAGGGCAGAGGTCACGTCTTACTCATCTCTGAATCCACATATTTGGTATAGGAGACCCAGTGGATCCACGCTACTTGTAGATAAAAAGGAAAATGTGGGGATGGAGAGGGAAGCAGAGTTGCAAGCTTCTTTAGAGTTATCTTGTCCACCAAAGTGAACGTTTTTCTAGCAAGCACTGGCTAAAGAACATCCCCCATCTGTTTGATGCTATCTTAAAAACTGGGTGTCTGAGGAGTTGAGGGAGAGGCCGTAGTCAGAAAAGTGCTTGCTGAACAAGCATGAGACATGAGTTCCATCCCCAGAGCTAGGTGGAATGTGAACGGTTTCAGAGCCATCACTAAGCAGGCATTGGGCTAACTGGGGCCCATTCTCTAAACGCAGGCAAGAGATCCAGGCCCACAATATACCTGTTATAGCTAAACCAAGAACTCTGGGTTCTGCCCACCCCCGCAAAGAAAGAGAAAGGAAGGAAGGAAGGAAGGAAGGAAGGAAGGAAAGGAGAGGAGAGGAGAGGAGAGGAGAGGAGAGGAGAGGAGAGGAGAGGAGAGGAACAGTAGAAGACACCCAGCTTTGAACTCTGGACTTTACACACATATGTGCACATACTACACATACACATTATAAGTACACATACACAAACACACACGGAGGCACAATTTGGCTACTTGATCCAAACGTTGGCTTGGCTGAGTGGGAAGCAGTGCACATAAAGAGTAAGGCATAAACTTCCTGTGTTCTCAACGACAGCCAGAACCACTCACAGCTCCATCCCGCCGCCGACACTTGGGAAAACAGGAATGCCCGTGCCGGCGCCATGGGAATGCTCAGTGACATCTTTGCTCTTCTGCATTGTGCCAGCTGCCAACCACTTCAATCCTCATTTTTTCCTGTCCAAAATTGCAAATGCCCAGAATGGCAAGGCCCCTGGCCAAGGAAACACAAAGGCTCAGCCTAATTAGTGCACATTGAGGGTGAGAAAGCTAATGTCCAAGAGGCTGCACATCAGAAGCGGGAAGCTCGGAAGCAGCTGTTTGGAATCACCAAGCCATTCTCCACTTCCACACCACAGCAACAGTTGCAAGAACAGTTAACAAGGGAACTTTGGGCTAATTGGACCCACCCACAGAACACATGCCTGATCTGGAAGCCAGGCCTCATAGCTACAGAGAAAGGAAGCCCATACACTCAGGCTGGGCTGCTATGTCAACACATCCTGCATCTTTGTCCAGAAGGCATCCGTGCCCAAGTGGCTACTTCTGCCAGGTTCTTGTGGGCAGAAAACAGCGGCGGGTGCTTCTCAGTCAAGATTCCACTCTCCCCCACAGAGCCAGCGCTGCTACAGAGGCCTCGTCAAGGAGAGTCTCTAATGGAATCTGGAGGAGCTAGACTCGGTGCCAAGCTCAAAAGGCCATGCTAATACCTCATGAGCACCTTCTGGATACAGGCCCCTTCATAAGCACCAAAGATTCAGCATAGCACAGTAGACAGAAACTTCCCTCATCATGAACTACGTTTACCTTTGTGACAGCGTGTGGATCATAAGGTCACAGGACTTTCTTTAACCAGGGTTCCTATTCAGGCACACTACATTCTAATGTGTTGATCTCAGGCAGCCAGCTTTTCTGGGTTCTTGGGGGAGAATGAAATTAAGGAAAAAACTCGAAAGACTTCAGCAGGACCCTTTCCTTCTCCAGGTCATCCCGACTCCATCCTAATATTAATTCTTCTCTGTCTCACATCCTCAAATGTCCATACATAAACTGATCACATAATCACACATAGAGTGGTGTCATCCTTAAAGTGTGATGTGCCATCTCTCTCGCCCTCCCAGACACTCTGCGGTGTGGCTATGTGTGACACCCATGAGAATGGGAACACTCTACAGACCTCAGATTACAGGTCATGAAACTGGCAAGAGCCCTGGCTGCTATGCTCCAAATCCATTACAACAGTGGTGCTGGCACCAAGCTGGGCTTCCCACGGCCTGTTCCCAGGGGTGATGGCTGATCCCAGTGGGGTACAGAGGCAAGACTATTCCCAGGAGACCCAGGACTCCTCTAGAAGCTTACTTGACTCAAAGACTCCTAGATGGCCTTGGTGACCCTCCATGGTGACTGAGAATACTTCCCACCAACCTCCGACCCCTCCCTCCTTTGATGGAGGACGGGCTTCTGTTACTGTCTGACTGGTCTCCTAACCATCTGTTTCCTCTAATAAAACCTTGGCATGTTTAACTCCATATTGGTGTCAGGTTCTTGGAAGATGCTGACAAGAAAGCAGTGTTGTATCTTCACACAGCAAAAACTCATGAGACAAAAACCACCTCAACAGCATCAAGGTGGGGAAGGTTCACAGTTCAGGACCAGCTCTCTGTGAATCACAATGCGAGGGAGTCTGCATCCCTTCCACATGCAGCCCTGGATTGGGATCCTGAGGTGCTTCCTGAGAACCGGGCTACCTTTCCATGTCCCTGGCTGCCACGACTGAGGAAGCCTGAGCAGAGAATAGAGCAAATTCCTTCAGTATCTAAAGGGTTCTTCCTGCTTCTCCCTTAGGGAGGAGACAGGCCCTGGTGGCATCCCAGAGAGGGAGGGCATCTGCAGCCTTCCTCACACCCAGTGCCAGTAGAGCCTCACTCCGCACGTCTTGCTTGCTGTTTAATCAGTGTGTTTCAAGACGATCATCTCACAAAAATGAATCTATCAACGTGAAGCCAGAGGAGAGATTAGTCTTGTCAACTGAAAAGTCAAAGGTAAAGCTACACTTCTCCCCAGTGACTGTGGCTGCAGGAGACCCAAGTGGCTTCAGATGGAAACCAAGTATTCATGTGACCACATCAAAATTCTCTTTGGCATCCCAGCTGGCGATCTCAGAGCTGTTTCCCCAATGTCCAGAGAAGCCGGGGACAACGCAGCCAGACCTCCATCACCACCATGGGCCATACACACTGATTTCTGTACCCCTGTGGCTGGAGAGAGAGCCACAGTCACTTCAGGAAAACCAATCAGCAGTGTTTAAATGTCTTAGCAGAAAACTGGAAGGGGAAACAAATAGCTTTGCTGGACAAAGGCCACTTAGAGAGGCACAGGGAAAAGCGTTCAATCTGCCGACCCCTTTGGGAGAACAAGCCGCCAAGGCTTCCTCATGGCCAGTGATGCCTGAGAAACTTGCTTGTGTCTATGTCATTCACTGTCTACTGTCCATTGATGTCTAAGTTATGCGCAATTTAGCTTCTTTCTCACTCTTGGTAACAAACAGCCAGTGATGGCAGCAGCAGAGATAGGAACATACATACAAGAAAATATTTTATAAAACAGTAACTTAGGGCAGCATAGAACTGCAGTTCAAGGTAGTACCAGAAACCTCGAGACAGCAGGAAGGAAATGGCTTAATGATGGGGGCCTCTTCTATATGCCAGGTACTGGGTGCTAATTGATTTGTATGAACTATGCAATGTAGGTCTCTAAGAAGCTAGAAAACTGACATTATTCTCATTTTGCAGAAGAAACTGAGGTTCAGAGTCATGAAACATGTTTCCTAACACCTCTCCATGAAATATAGATCCAAACTGGATTTTGACTGTGCAACATTTGTGTTTACGCTATGGAAGAATCTGCAGATATAGCTCAATGAGTAAGTTGATTGCCTAGCATGACTGAAATTCTGAGTTCCATTCCCAGAACTCCATAAACCAGGGGTGGAGGTACATGCCTGTCACCCCAGCACCCAGGAGGTGAAGGCAGGATGATCAGAAGTTCAAAGTCATCTTTGGCTACATAGTGAGTTTGAGGCCGGCCTGGCATACATGAGACCATATCAAAAAGGAAGAAATAGCTTATCTCACTTTATATATATACATACACAATATATGTGTGTACATACATACACACACATGATTTTATGTATCTACAAAATTTAGGAACTACAAATGAGGAAGAACATATATTTGTCTGTCTGCAATTGGCCTGATTCACTTAATATGACATCTTCATTTTCTTGCAAAAGATTTAATTTCAATCATTCTTTGTTTGAGGGCAAAGTTTAGCTTACCTTCCCTGCTAGAAACTTCGAAGGTATTCTCTCTACTGTCCAGGCCAATGGAGGACTTCCCAGGTTGCCTAACTAGCTGCTAGGTATTTTGATTATATTACCTCATGTAATTATTATTTTTAAATATTTTTATGGAGCTGAAGAGCTGGCTCCGAGGTTAGGACTACTTGTTCTTGCAAGGACTTGGGTTCGATTCCCAGGACCCACGTGATGGCACACAACTGACTGTGACCCTGGTTTGAAAGGATCTGACTCTTCTTCTGATCTCTGGCTCTGTTTTACCCACTGAGCTATCTGCCAGTGCTCACGTAATTAAAATTATACTTATTAATTTTCTATGTATATATGTACGCCTTTGTGAGTCTATGTGTACCGCATGAGTCTAGGATTCTGCAGAGGCCAGAAGAAGGAGTGAGCTCTCCTGAAGTTAAAGCTAGAGGTGACTGTAAGCTGGGATTGGACCCAGGTCCCCTCTCCAGCAGAAGTTGTTAACTGCTGAGCCATGTCTTCAGCCCCTTCACATAATTCTTAGAATAACTTTAGATAAGCTTTACCTGTTTCTGAGAAGAGAGACTCAGAAAAGATGAACTTCACAAAGGTCATTGGGTTAATGGGGACAGCTTGACTGAAATCACACCATGAACACTTCTCAGTGACCACAGGACATGCTCAGGGGCAGCTGCAAACATTCCTTATTTGGTGGGACAGTAGTGAGTGGGTGGAGTAGGGTAGTAGTGTGGTCAGGGTGCATGTGAGCTAACAACACCTCAGGAGTCGTGTTAATCATTGAACATTTATCTTGTGCAGAAAGATGCGTGGTACTATAGCTGTCAGGTAAGCAACTTTGCCTCTGTGTCACAGTGAATATCCTGGGCTCAGAAGGGCAGGACAATACCAGTCATCTGACCAGAGCTGGATTCGAACCCAGGGCCACCATTCTGTCTTCCATGATATCTTACAGGAGGCTCCACCCTCTCAACTTTGACATTTTCACTCCATTAAAGAGTACCTTTTTGGGGCTGGGAAATTGCCCATATAAGTCAAACGCTTGTAGCATAAGCGTGAAGGATGGAGCTCAGATCCCCACCATCCCAGTAAAAAACTAGACATGCCAATAGCTGCCTGAAAACCCAAGCTCTGGGGAGGCAGAGACAGGTAAATGACTGGAACTCACTGACAAGTTGGTCTTCCTGGTTCAGCCAGAGACTCTTCAACAACAACAACAACAACAACAACAACAACAACAATAACAACAAAAGCTGAATGACTGAGGAAAACCCTAGACACTGACTTCAGGTCACCATTGCATGCACTCACATATAGGTAAGTTCCCTGCATACAGGGGCACATAAACACACGACAACATATAAAAATAATACTCCATCTACCCACGCCCCTGAATGAAATGTGCCTGTTGACAGCAGCATCTTTTTAAGGTGCTTTGTTAAGAAAGTAGCAAAGATCTTAGGGTTTTATTTTGAACATTCCCCTAAAAGAACCTTCTAGAAGTTATGGGCTGTGTGCACCCAGCGCTTTGATTACCTTTCTCTCTAACCTTGCACTTTGCTGTAGCCTCCCACAGTCTGCCTCAGCCTTCCCAGGAAATCTCAGTGCTTTCTAGCTAGTGAGATTCTAGCCTCAGCCTGACCTCACTCTCCGCAGCCCACTCCCTGTCGCCAGGCAGCCAGACCCTTGTTTGTCCTCTCCTGATGATGGATACAACCTGCCAAGGAAAGCTGGGAATATTTTTAGCTCCTAACTGATTTTTATCTAAATTTAACTTTAGACCTCAGTGCAGCACCCACAGACCGTGCCCGGTTGGCCGCCAAGGTTCTCATGGAGACACATTGGCGATGTGGCAAGAGGAGCTCAGATTTTTCTCAGATGCCCTGGCTCAGCTTTTGGCTACACAAAGCCAACCGGCTCTTCAGGAAAACAATCTGGTTCTTTTGTGTATGTCTGTATGTGTGTGGGTTATGTACATGTGCATACATGTATGTACGTGTATATGCATGTGTGCATGTGTGTATGTGTATGTGTGAGTGAATACTGATGTAGTCATGAGCATCTGAAGACTAGACGTCAAGCAGGTGTCTTCCTTTGTTGCTCTCTGCCTTATTTTGTAAGGCAGGGTCTCTCACTAAGCCTGGAGCTAGCTCACTGATTCATCTTGACTGGCTGGCTGGCTGGCAAGCTCAGGGATTCTTCTGTCTCTACCTCTTCAGCACTCGGACCACAGGGATGCCAACCATGTCCAGCTTTTTCTGTGAGTGTTGAAGACCCAAAGTTGGGGGTCTAGCATTTTCATGGCAAGTACTTTACCCAGTAAGTATGAGACATCTCCCTAATACCAGGGTTTAAACCTTGAGTATCAGAGCCATCAGGCTAGGGAAACAGAGTTCAGGCAAGTTTGAATAAGTTGAACCACAACGCTTGGTCTTGCTTTGGTGGCCTATGACACCACATTGCCCCTAGGGAACATGGCAAGCTCATCACATGGGACACCTGTGGAGGGCCATAACACTATTTTATAAGTCATAAAATGCACATGCTACAGAGTCATAGAGCTTTCATCTGCCGAACCCTGATCTCTGGTATGCAGTGACGACCCAGCCATTCCGCTTGTTTAATAAGCCATGGAAAGCGGACTTGGTCCAAGGTCCAAAGTCTAAAATAAGTTCCAGCAAGACAAGGTGGTGAGTGTTTCTCCCCCAGAGAACAGGGCACTATCAGTTTGATGCCCAAGGCCTGGAATAGCATCTGGCACACAGGGCTCCTTGACAGTATTTTGTTAACTGGCAAGCTGACCGAAGGAGTAGACAAATGAGTATATTTGATAAGCAGACTGACCAGGCCTGACATGGGTGCTGGAAGGAAGGAGAGAACAAAGACCTAATAAGGAGGGCTCAGCTTCTTCTCTCAGCTCCCATCCACTGAGATGCCCTGCCACACTGAACTTCAGGGGTTATGAGAAGGCTTGTATAGTCAGGTGGTAAAGGCAGGTGGAGGCCCCACCGGCTTCGGCCATTTATACTAAGGACCCAATCACATGACTGAAGAACAAATGAAAAAGAAAATGGAAGCAAAAAGAAGGAGTGGATGATCTGAGTGGCAGAGCTGACAGCAGAGAAGCCACCAGGGTCCCAGGGTCTTGGGGCTCTGAGTTTTATTATGTTACATCAATGCAGAGCTTGGCAAGGAACAACATCCATTCAGGCAGTATGGCTGGAGGGACAGTGTCTTATTAGAGTAACTTGTGGGTAAAGGGGCCGTGCTTGCTGGGGGACATTTATTTAAACTGAGAAGTCATCTTTCACTCACAGGCAGGACTAAGTTCATCAATGTGTCCCAAGGCTCAGATGGAATCTGAGCCACCTCAGGCCTCATCCTGAAACGCATTTATTTTTGTAACGAGGTCACTAAATGTATAAACAGGACGGCTTATTATCTCTGTATATTTGACAGCACATGATATGGGAAGTAGGGTAGAAAAAGAGAGAGAAGAAAGAATTTATTGAGAAAAAAATAAATATAGTCATATTTATTGAATATTCCCTATATGTTCATGTTGTAAAGAATCTGGGGAGGGTGCGCAGAGAACAGATGTTATAAAAGAAAGGAGACAGAACTCAGAAAGATAAATATAACTGACAGCTTAACTTCAGAGAGTTCAAATTTGGTAGAGATAAGGCAAGTGCAATAAAATAAACAGTATCAATATCCTAGCATCACAAGTGAACCATCCTCTAAGTGGGGTGGCTCAGAGACTCTGTCCCCAAGACCCTTGCCTTGGGAGGACAGCCAGTGAGGGACAGCTTCCTGGAGGAAGCAGCAAAAGGAGGCAGAGCTCAGGACATTGGAGTTCTGCGATGGCAAGAAGGGGAGAGTGGCCCCTCCATGACCATGATGACTTCATAAGGGGGACAGGCTGCCATGAGCAATTAAAAGAAGGAAACAGAACGCAGAGTGGACTGGTGGGAAGTTCAATGGTTTGCTAAATATCTTGCTCACAAGCAAAACCAGCCCTTAGCAGACCAACCAACCTGCACCTGCTTCTCCACACACGTCTGCTTCCCTCCACGCTCACCAAGATCCAAAGTCACAGAAAGAGCGGGTGACAAAACGCTGCACACAGCAGCTACCAGCCCACAAGCTCCGGCCCACACAGCTCCGGCCCGCACAGCTCCAGTTCTTTTACTGTGTCTCCATGCCAGGTGGGATTTGTGCCCTTCACAGATAAATTTAAGTAATTCTTCCCAACTGTCATGTCTTGGCTTCAAGTACAATGCAACCAGAAAATCCTTTCTTCCCCACGCTACAACTTCTTCCCCGTTCTTGCCACTGTCACTGTCACCATCTTCACAATCACTCCAGGCATCCTCCTCCTCCTAATCATCATCATCAATACAGTTATCCCTACTTCGTCATCACAATCACTGTTATCACCATCACTACAAGTGTCAATCACTTCTGCCATCTGCAAGGTCAGCACCACCACCACGGGTACCATCATCACCATTATTCAGTATCATTATGAGAGTCATCACCTGCAGCAGTGTAAGGACCACTACCAGGAATCACTACCTCCACCACTACCATCAGTATAATTATCACTATTTTCCCACCACCATTATCATCATCAATATCATCATGAGAGTCGCTACTACCATCAATATAATTTAGCACCATCATCAACACTACCACCAGAGTGACACCGTTATCACCATCATCAGCTCTGCTACCCCAGGCACTATTATCACCATCAACACCAGCATCAGCTCTGCGCCAATGGGTATGATTATCATCACCATTACCATCTCCACTATCACCACAATGGGTACCATTAGCATCCTGATCACGACTGCCACCACGGGTGCAGTCATCACAATTCCCATAACTATTATCAACAGCATTACTGTCATCCTTGTCTAACTCTGGACCACATAATGACCAAGATGTTCTCATGCATCTCTTACTGAGTCCCCACAACCACCCTCTAGAGTCTGTAGTGATTTCTATCTTCCCTCTGTACACAGAGGCTTAGAGAAGTCAATCACTCCACTCAGCTGACATTACTGACTGAGTCTGGAGTCAAGCCCCATCTTTCCCTCACACTACCCATTGCTTGCTATGCCTGTCTGACTAAATCCCACCACTGGCAGCTCTGCAGAGCAGTTACATGGAATCATTAAGCAGATGTTCTTGCTCTAATAGAAGGCGACATTTATTGCTAAGGCAAAAATCATTAGAGGATTTGCCATAAAATATTTCCCATGCATGTCACTGGCACTACTCAAGGAGAAAGAGAGAGAAATACTCCCAGTAACATCTTGATTTCTGACTTTGATGTTATCATAAACCATGTCTCCTGGACGTGGGACATTATTTAGAATTCCCAGAGGGTTTTTATATTTCCTTCATATTCAGAAGTCCAATGTATTTCCATTTAACATTTCCTGTGACCACAATCCAAGTTTGGCATTTTACCAATTGAGCCCCAGTCATTGGAGTTTTGAAAAGCCCGTATTCGGTACGGAGAGAAACCTCAATGGTTAAGAATGTGTATTGCTCTTGCAGAGGACCTGAGTTCAGTTCTCAGTACCCATATTAAAAAGCTAACAACTGCTTGTAACTCCAGCTCCAGGGAATCTGACATCCTCTTCTGCAATCTGTGGGCACCTGCACACATGTACACATGCCTCATCTCACATTTACACAAACCTAAAACTAAAACTAAAATTAAAACAAACCACTATGCTTCTGTACAGATATCTGTGGGACCTGAGTTCCAAGGACTGGCTCTGTGTCTTACTTGGAACCCCTCTCTGTTGAGTCTACTCTTTAAACAGCATGCATCTGCAAAATTTACATTAGTATACTGTGCAGTCAAGTGACAGAAACAAACTACTAAAAACAATCTCAGAGTGTTTTAAGTAGGCTTACAAGGATGCTGAGCTACCTCCATAGCTATTCTTGAGGCAGTCAACCAATAGGCCACAGGTTGGGGAAGTCTGTGCAGCTAAGAGTATTCTATGGTGCTCCTTGGGCATCTACATTCCCTGCATCCTTCTCATCTCAACACTTGCCTCTTTCCAAACAAATTAATGTCTTAGCCTTGGAATGAGCTGGTGCCAAGTATATGTATGTGTGTGGGGGGGTGTCGGGGGATGTTTCTGAAATGATCCGTGAAAAGAAAAGCCAGGGTCTCAGATCTGAAGGAGTGAGCCAGCGGAGGCTGGAGACCAGAATGCCATCCTTCTGGATGAGAGAACAGGAGGGGGCATGAGCAGAGGTAATGGGAGGTCTGGAACCCCCATTTTCAGTACAAGGGCTTGAATATACAAGTTACCACCTACTCACTTAAGGAGACATCCTAACGCTATTTTAACAGATAGCTATAGTTCATGTGCTGTAAAGGAGGGCAAATGTGCATTCAAAAAACTAAACATAAAAAGAGATGCATGGTATATAGGCATCATTGTGAGTCTATGGTGGTGTCAGAATGGTGTCTTATGGGGGCACCGATGCACAACAGGATAAAAATCTGTAAAGTTGATCCCAACAGGGGATACCTTAGATACCAGGATCCATGTGCAAAGCAGGGAATGACATCACTTTACACACTCAGAAAACCAACCAACACACACACACACAAAGACATGGGAGGAGATAGAAAGACACACACAGAGACAGACAGACAGACAGACAGACAGACATAGAGAGAGAGTGAAAAGCAGGGAATGACACCACTTTACACACACACATGGGAAGGAGAGAGAGAGACAAAGAGAAACACAGAGAGAGAGACAGAGAGAGAGAGTCAGAGAGAAAGAGACAGAGACATAGAAAGATAGAGACAGACAGAGATAGATATTAATGTATTCCTATCACTAGAATACAGACACATAGAGAGAAAGGGAAAGACAGAGAAAGAGAGTCAGAGACAGATATTAATGTATTATCACTAGAACACAGACTCATTTTAAATAACAGTCTTTGAGTCCAGACTTGGGGCTACAAATTATTTTTATGTTCTTCTTGCTTATCTGTAGTTTTCAAAGCGTGTATAATAAACATTCCTGACAGGGCCTCATATATCCCATGCTGGCTGGGAACCGGCACTGTAAGGATCTTGACTCTTTGACCCTCCCGCCTTACCTATGGAGGCTGGTATTAGTCAGGCACCACCATGCCTGGAGTTACACAGTGCTGGGGACAGAGCCCAGGGCTTTCTGAATGTTGCCTGATCTTAAACATAGTCTTTTAAAAAATGTGTCTGGGTGTTTTGTCTTCATGCATGTGTGTGTACCACTTATGTGTCTGGTATCTGCAGAGGCCAGAAGAGGGAACTGGATCCTTTGGGACTGGAGTTACAGAGGGGTGTAAGCTGCCATATGATACTAGGAATCAAACCCAAGGACCTCAGGAAGAGTAGCCAGTGCTCGTAACTTCTGAGCCATCTTTCCATCCCCTCTAAACACATTTCATGTGAGACAAATGGTTCAGTGAGCATGCTCTAAGCCAGATTACGGTGTTATCCTTATGCAGCCCCGGTTCTTGCTTTATTCTTTATCTCTCCCTAGCTATTGACTTTGGTTTTGCAGCCTTGGGACTCATGCACTTTAATTTAATATCAGGATTTTCTGTGGTGCTGATAGCTTTGTTCGCAAGGTGAACTCCCTAGGCCCCACATGAGCTTGAAGCTTTGCAGACAGCCTGAGAGGGAGCTGAGAGGACAGGGTGGGCCTGCTCACTACCCCATGTCTCCCTGTTTCCTCACTGGCTGGCTTCGCATTCATATCTTTCAATGAGAAGTAACTTCCCTGGGACTTAGCAACCTTGCCTTCTCTAAGCTGCCACCATTTGTCTATCTCTTGGGCCTCCTCCTCCCGGAAGGCTGAGCTTTCTCTACTGTGTTCATAGTCCTTGGGTCTTTGTTGTGATAGTTGGTGGCAAAACGGCTCCCCATGATGGACACCATCAAGACAGTGGTACCTCTGAAGCCATGAGGAAATAGTTCTGGGACCCCATGGATATCCAAATACTCAGATGTTAAAGTCCCTTAGATAACATCCTCATATTTGCATATGCCCACCCACATCCTCTGTGTTCTTTCCAACATCTCAAGAGTCTTTGCTACAGCTTATACAATGTATATACAATTTGCATATAAAATGTCACTTTGAATTGTGTAGGAAATGACAACAGATGGAAAGGTTCCTTCTGCATGTCAGTTCAGTTGGAGCCCTTATTTTGGATATTTTGATCTGTGGTTAGTTGACTCGGAGATGAATAACACTGGCTGTTTTTCCAGAGGACCAGCATGGGTGATCTCAGCCACTGTGGAAGAATATCCTTTAGGGTCAGGTCACCTCAGAGAGACACAGACCCAGAACTGCCACCCACATGTCTAAAGTCTGAACCCACAGAAAAAAAATGTTTTGAGATAAATATTTATTGTTTCAAGGCCGTAAGTCTTGGGACAATTTATTGTGTAATAACACTTAACTAATCCATGGGTGATTTTAGACGTCTACTACTCAATATCTTAAAATGAGAGTCAGACATGGGGAGATGGCTCCTACAGTGAAGCACTTAGTATGAGAACATAACAACCTACTCCAAGCTTATTTTCAGCTCAATCTGATCCTTATTAAAAGAACAAAAGAGAAACCTGCATCATCATCTTTCTCCATTCTAAATTTCCCTTTTAGTTTTTAATGGTCTTTGCCATTAATGTTTGCAATGGTTGACTGGGGCCTTTAGTTGTTCTATGCTGCTTTGGGGAGTTTTAAAAATTCGAAGGGGGAAGTCTGCCCATAGCACACTGACTGTAATAACCTAAGTTCTTTCAAGCATTGCTCACAGTCACCTATTTGTTGTTTCCACAGGTTGTAAGTTGTTTTGGTCAAATCACCTACCTCATTAAAAACTGTTGTCTTCTGTTAGAGAATTTCAAGAATGCAATTGTGCCTATTCAGTTCAGGGCCCTGGCACTCACAGTTGCTTTTAATATTTTAATTACTTACTTAGTTCAAATCTGTTCTCAGGGTATGGCTTTGAATTGTTGCCAGGAGGAAAAAAAACAACTTTAAAGAAACTATACAACTCTCATTTAATGGATAGGCCAACACTAAAGTTTGAAAGAGGAATGTTCAGGAAGACTCTAGAGCAGTGGTTCTCAAACTGTGGGTGGAGACCCCTTGTGGGGGAGGGGGAGGGGAGGATGGGGTTGGGAAGTGACCCTTTTACAGAGGTCTCCTAAGACCATCTGAAAACACAGATATTTACACATGATTCATAACAGCAGCAAAATTACAGTTAGGAAGTAGCAACAAAAATGATCTTATAGTCGCAGCTCACCACAACGTGTCACAGCACCAGACACCTTTGCTCTAAAGATCTTGGTCCCACCTCTCACTACGGCTGTCACTCTAGTAGGGACAAGTCTTTTGGCCTCTTCAAGCATCAGGCTACTTATCTGAAAAATAGGTCCATCGAGGCCACAACTTGGCTGCATTTCAGACAGTGGCTGGGCAGCTGCTAGGACTGTGGCACTGGCCTTTGTGTCGATGTTGTAAAAGTTCACTGTCCAGCCAGGCATGGTGGCACACGCCTTTAATCCCAGCACTTGGGAGGCAGAGGCAGGTGGATTTCTGAGTTCGAGGCCAGCCTGGTCTACAAAGTGAGTTCCAGGACAGCCAGGACTACACAGAAAAACCCTGTCTCGAAAAACCAATAAATAAATAAATAAATAAATAAATAATAAAAATAAAAGATCACTGTCCAAGCAAATTTATCTAACTGTGGTCCAAGGAAAACCCGCATCACTTTCCACCAATAAAAACTCACAGTGAAATACAGGAGAAAGGAAACCTGTGTGATCAGACTCCCTAGGGTGCTGCTGAAGGCAAGCTCAGTGGAGAATAAAAACCTACTTGGTGTAACATTTTCCTCGCTGTTTAAAAGTATTTGGTTTGAGGGCTGAAAGAAAACGGAAAAGGGCAACTCCATACAGACCCTGTGTCCTCCTGAGGTCTCATGTACACCCAGGGCTGGAAGGACAAGGCCCTCAGAACAGGCTTCCCTGATAAACCAGAGCCTCTTTCACACACTTGCAATTAATCTAAGGTGCGCTGTATGTGTCGAAAAGCCAAACACCAGACCAGTAGATAAAAATGCTTGCTGTCAAGTGTGAAGACCTGTGTTTGATGCCCAGGACACACATGGTAGGAAAGAACTAACTCTCTAAAGCTTGTCCTCTGACCCCTATACACATACCATGGATTACACATCCACATTTATACACACCATACAACATAAATAGAAATATGAGAAGAAATTAAAGATAAACAAAAAGCCAAATGCAGGAGCCGAAGAACTATTTAAAGTCTTGTGGAAAACTGGGCCCTCTTAGAGGAGGAGATAATTGGCTACACAAAGCATCCTTGCCAGGGTCTCCAGTGAAATGGGAAAGGAGACTAGTTTGGGGTGCAGGCATGGCATGCTACAAAACAGAAACCACTCTGAACACAGTCAGTAACTCCGAAGAGCTTACATCTGGGTTGTCTGTTAACAGCCACTTCGTTTTGTACAGAAGTGCTCCATGAAGCCGAACCTGACTCACTCCACCGGACTGTGGTGTGGCTCTGGGTGACAGCACTGGGATGTGCACAGGCAGCCATCCTCATTCAAAGGCCACCCTACGGGAGTGGGAGTTCACTTAGAAGGCCCATAGACTGAGAGCTCAGCAGTGTGAACTGGAATCTTGGAATCCCCAGCTCACTCTCAAGCAGGGGCCTGGGAGCACACTGGTAAAGCAGCAACCTCCACCAGCCTGAAAAAGCTCTGGACCTGTTCTAGTAGGGAGGGTTACTCTGCCTTCCTTTTGAAGATCTATTCATTCATGCTAATATGGTCACAGTTCTGAGAATCCTGTAACAAAGAATGTATCTGCCTTGGCACACCCATTTCTAACATGCGACCAGATACCCTTTCACATCTTGCCGAGAAAAGTTCGTGTTCACGCTGGTCCCACCAAGGGGATCCCGGCAGCCCTGAACATGACACAGAGAAAGTGGACTAGAAACCGTGCTCTATTTTTCTTGAATGCTTCAGAAAACCTTGGAAATTAAAAGAGGATTTGCTGGAGTTGGATCAGGGGACGTCTTAAGAGCTTTGGATGTAGACTTAAGATTTTTCTAAACCTACTTCATTTAGGGTTTTAGAATGCTTCTACCTCCCTACTAGCTCACTGAGCAGAGGTAGGGGAAGAAGAAGGTTTATAAGAAAAGGGGGTTGTGGGCTGTTTAGAAGTAGTTCTTTGGGGGGGGGTGATTTTACTCTTTGTTGTCAGGATACCAGCAGTCCAGTCCAACAGCAAACACCAAACATGAATCAGTAGCAGCGGCTCAATCCAGCAGAAACCACAATGGGCATGCGCCAGCAGTGGGCATGAGTCAGCAGAAGTGGTGAGAATCAGCTGGAACACCACAAGACGTTCTTCGGTGCATCCTTTCACTGTCTGTGGGGTTCCACTTAAACTCCTTCCAAACATCACCCATCCTCCCATGTGTCTGTTTCAGCAAAACATCCTCTCTCAAGACAGCTTCTAGAAACACATTATGTGACACAACTGAGTTTCCAAAGAGACCGGAAATGTCCACTTCATTTGGAATTCTTGTTTCAAGCCAGCACTTCAGCGTTCCTTACGTCTCCATTACCTGCCATCATAACTGTCTTAGCTGGGTCTCTAGCACTGAGACCATGACCAAAAGCACCTTAAAGAGGTCAGGGGTTCCTTGACTTACACTCCCTGATCACAGGGTATCACTGAGGGAATTGAAGGCAGGAACTGGGAAGGGACAGGGCACAGAGGAATGAATGCTGCCTCCTGGCATGCTGCCCCTGGCCTCCTTGTTCAGCTTCCTTTCTTTCATAGCCCAGCACCTAGGGGTGGTACCACCCACAATGACTGAGGCCCGCCCACATCCATCCTTAGTGGTGAAAGCTGCCCCCAGCCCTGCCTGCAGGCTGATCTGATGGAGACATTTCTCAGTAGAGGTACCCCTCTTTCCAGATTGCATCAAGTTGACAAAAACCAACCAGAGTATTGTCTGCATGAACTACGGTGGCCTAGCAGGTTAAGGGCACAACCCCACACCCTTTGAGTCCTTTCTCCTCCCACCACCACTCCATAGTTACAACGCCCCACCCCCATCGCTCCATAGTGACAGACAGACTGAATAAAGAATACCCTAGCTCCGTATTGATTCTATGTTCCACTATTTCCTCTGTCTACAGTAACAGTAGTGAGGCTCACAAGAACCACTAACATTTACACTACACTGATTAACTACCCAGCATTTCCTAGTCAAGCATTTTAGGTAACTTACTTCACTTAATACCACAACCATCTGCGAAGGCAGTAGGGGAATGACTCGGCCTAAAGAGTGCTTGCCTCTCAAGTATGAGGACCCGAGTTTTAACCCCAGAGTCATGTAAAAAAGCTAGGCATAATGGCATATACTTGTAATCTCAGAGCTAGAGAGGTGGAGACAGGCAGATCACTGGGCTCACTGGCCAGTCAGCTTAGCCCACTTAACACGATCCAGGCCAGTGAGAATCCTTGTCTCAAAAACCAAGATGGACAGACAGCACCTAAGAAGTCACACATGCATATAAATACATACATACATGCATTTACATCTGTACACACACACACACATACTCCTGACACACATCTGAACTCTTTGAAGGTTGAAATGATGACTTAGAATTGTAAAAAGAGACAAATTTTCCGATGGGCACATGTCACCATCTTCAAAATTATTCTATCTAGTGGTCATGGAAAAGGGTTTACAGAAAGCAATGTTCCTTTACTATTTAAGGGGCCTTCACTTTGAATTCTTTCCATCATAAGTCTATTCCAGAGAAAAAGAAAGCGGAGGCATGGTAGCTTTCTTTTCAACCATTTTAGAATCAAATATCCAATCCTAAAAGTTATCCCCAGCTGTATTCAGACCACTCTTATATAAGCAAACATGCAGGCAATCTAATCTGTCCAAACATTTTCTTTCTGCCCCAGTGTTTTAAATCCTTGGGTTCTGCCAACACGTTCTGAGGGACTTTGAAAGGCAATTCCCAGGACTCCTTTTGTGTTGCACGAAAATATAAATGTCAGGGTTGAGAATGGTTTATGAGGCCACACTGATATTGCAACATGGACTAGCACGATAATTTGGGTCTGTTCCCAATATGGACTTCTACAGCAGACAAAAACAATAACAAAAAAATACAATAAAGTAAAATAAAGGTCTTAACAGAGAATTTCTAGATTTCAGCTCCATTGCACAATCCATTGCACTGTCTTCTTAGTGAACTCTACTGAGATGCCAAATCCAACTGTGGACCGGTGGTGGCAGCCTCCCGCTCCAAGGAGCCTTATCTTGACACTAGAACTGAGGAAACCCTTCCCCATGTTCAATTCTTTAGAATCCATCAGGACTTCCAGAACCCAAATTGAAAAGGTTGGCATGGGCCCTTCCCTACCAACATGGGCCAATGTTGGGAAGGAAGCACTGTATCTACAGAGACACAAAAGCACCCATGCCTCTGTAGGTAACGCTACCACTCCACTCCACCAAGGCACATCCACGCTTGACTTACATACCTGATGTGCTCTCCTTGGGTCTTCCTTTTCCTTCACTCCCTCCCTTCTCTCTCCTCCCTCTCTTTGTCTCTTCTCTACCCTTCATTCTTATTCCCATTCTCTTTCCCTTCTTCCCAGCCCCCCTACCTTACCTTGCTATTCCCATCCTAGCCGCAGGAACTACACTAGACCCTGAGAAGTCAGTGGGAAGGCAGCAGGAATGTTCTGATTTGAGGATGAATGGTTTCTGGATTTGAAGGAAGGGCCCCATTTTCCTAGTGCTTATCTAATCTGTTTCTTCTCAAACTCCCAGCTAGACCACATTTCTCAGAATCTCTCATTGGTATAGTCATATGACTTGGCTGAGCTGCAGTCAATGGCACATGGGCCACAGCAAGATATGCCACCTGCAGACATGGCCATTGACACCTCCAAGCAAACCCCATAGGCTTATATCTTCCTGCACACACAGTCCCAGAGCATAGGAAGCACTGCAGTTCCTAAAGAATCTAAGGGACAGCAAACCCATGTGGTGGAAGGATTCACTCCATTCACTTAGATGTGAGGGTTGTCTTTTACAGTAATGAACCTACCACGCTAAGCACCCAAGGCATAAATGTCAAAGACTTGGTTTTGTTTCTCTGGTAAGGCTGCTAAGCTCCTATAACTGTTTCTTTCAGGAACATCCAAATTTGGGCCAACTGGAGGGTCTCAAACTTGGCTGGATTCTCTACACAGATGGTAGTCATTGGGGAACAGCTTAGTGTTCGGTGTGGTGTGTTCTTTGAAAACAGATCTCTACATGCCAAAGGCAACATGACAAATCAGTGGAAGTGGGTGGGGGGAGATAAACCACTCAGTGAAGAGTAGTGCCACAAGAAAAATATATCATTTAAGCTCAGGCCCAGGGAGGCAGAGGCAGGTGGACCTGGTCTACATAGTGAACTCTAGACCAGTCAAAGATACACAGTGAGACCCTGCCTTAAAAAGAAAAGAGAAACATAACAATTATATGCACAATGAATAGTATATAAAACAAATTTCATGTAAATGAAAATTTAAATGTAGAAGAAAGCAAGATCTAAAAGTGTAAATAAGGAAAGGGCATTTAATACAAGGTGGAGAGACTCTTCAGTGATCAGGAGTGCACACTGTTCTTGCAGATTTTGTTGTCATAAGTAAAGTCCCTTCTGAGCATGCATTTGGACACTCAAGACTACCAGTAGCATCAGTAATAAGCCGAAATCATCCTAAAAGCAGAAAGTTGGTCAAAACAGGAAGAGAAGCCCTTGAGTAGAACTGAGTAAATATGACCCGTGAGAAGTAAACATAAGCTAGGCAGTGGTCTACACTTGTAATCCTCAGGCTCAGGAAGAAGGGTTGTGGGTTCAAGACTAACCTGAGCTATAGAGTGAGATCCTCTGTTTAAAAAAATAAATAAAAAGCAGGGAGGGAGCTGTGGCTCCTAAGTGAAGGACTGGTACTAAGGAGATGAGGTCAGGATGTCATCTGCATAGCAATAGGAAAGGCAGTCCATACAAGGAAGGTTATCTCACCCCAGAAAGGGTGTGTCCTAGACAAGCAGGTGAAGTGCCTATTTTCAAAAAACACATTTTTACATATTTACAAAAGAGACATCCAGCTCTTCATTTAAACCCTCTTTGGCTAACTCTACTCAAACTCAACGAGCAAGAACCCTTTTAATAAGAACCTTGGATTAGGGCATATAGTCCCCTGTAATTCAGTTAAATATAGTGGCTACTAGGCTATTTTATGAATGAGAAAACCAAAATTCTTCAGAGGTAAGATCACACAAGTCACAGCCTATGAGAAGGGCTCATTTGCAACCTCTGTGCTGCCAGCCCTGGTTCAAACCATGCACCCTCTACTGTGTTACCATAACTGCATTACAATCCCAACAATACCTAGCTTCCCTGATACACAGTCCATCCAGGAGAGGACTATGGAGATCAGCTAATGTGAGTCTCCAGCTCATTACTGGGACGATCATTACTCACAAATGAAGGCTCATGTGAGAGAAGTCACTCACATGTAGTCTTGTTCCTGTAAAGTGATTTCAAAGGTCCCCATTCCTCTCCTCATCCTTTGGCATGGCTATCATCTCTCTGTTTAAGCTCTAAGTACTTACTGCATAATTCAGACAACTGGTGAGAAAGAGTTCACAGCCCATTCAGTAGCCGGTCTCAGAGAGAACATGACTGACAAGTCCATGAGGTGATAATTGAGCTCAGCAAAGCTTGAGAAACCACACAAAACAATTCTAAGTCACACCCATAGACCCACAGGAGCTTGACACAGCAAAACAGGAGGAGTGGCAGAAATTATTTGGCAGAAATAGTACTAGGCTTCTCTCATGTCTCCTTGGCCAGTTTTACAGAACCACTCTTGCTAGATCAGAAGAAGGCAGTCCAGCGATGACGGAAGTTTCTGCTAGTCAAGGCATCAAACAGAGGCTCGGCTGGCTCCTGGGTCTATCAGTTCTTTACCCTGATGCCATAAAAATAGGAAATCCAGACCCTTGGGTGCCATCCCTAACTTCCAGCTCTGGCTTCCACCCCATAGCCTGTGCACCAGTCCAGCCTGGTGGAGACTACCACAGAGATACACGTCCAGTCAAAATGCAGAGACCAACTGTCCATGAGGTGTCCAACCCTACATGATACATTTTCAGTGCAATGTATGACTCAGGATCCATCCCTGAAGAGGGAGTGGCGAGATTAAGAGACAGGCCCCAGGATGCCTGCTATTAGAGAGCACCTAGGAATGATAGGAAAATGTACTAACAAATACTCAACAATACGGATACCTGAACAAGACTGGCAAAAAGAAGTACCAGTTGATGTGACAGCAGAGATAGGGGAAATTCTATAGGTCTCGAGAGCCTGATCAATTGGAGCTGACAGAGGGAGATCAGCTGTCCCCAAGAATGAGCTCCCACAGAGGTTGCCCAATCCTAGGTGATCAGCTTTGGATATATATATATATATATATATATATATATATATATGAATATATGAATATATGAATGGATCAGTAAATGACTCATTAGGTAAAAGCATTTTATATATATATATATATATATATATATATATATATATATATATACATACATACACACACACACACACATACATATATACATGAATGATTGGGTCAGTAAATGACTCATTAAGTAAAAGCATTGCCAAGCCCGATGACCTAAATTTGATGGTAGAAGGAAAGAACTGATTCCACAGTTGTTCTGTGACAGTCACCCATGTGCCAAAGCATGCACACTCACCCCCCTCCCCATTCAATAAATAGTATAAAATACCTTTACGTTCTAACATCTTTTAAAGTAAGACTTCAAACATTGCATCTGTTTTTGGAAATAGGCTTAAAAGAGATCATTTGAGTCTACTGTGTCAATTTTAACACTCTCATAGGAGGTCTATTTATCGTTCAGAATAAATAACATACTGTGGTACACTGTAACCACATGGTGGTCACTCTTGTAACATAGACAAAGATTATGATATAGGTATGGTTTGTCTGAGGCTGGAAACATAGCTGCTTGGTTCTTGCACAATACTAAAAATAGAATTTTTTCTTATAATAATTGATCCAAATCAAAGTTATCAAGCCTAAGCCTGGACGTGTGAGCCCAGCCTAAAACAAAAAGTAAAAACGAAGAAAGCACAATCTGACTTCTCAGTCAGCCATACTCGGCGTGTTAAGAAAACCTGTGGTGGCCGGGCGTGGTGGCGCACGCCTTTAATCCCAGCCCTCAGCAGGCAGAGGCAGGCGGATTTCTGAGTTCGAGGCCAGCCTGGTCTACAGAGTGAGTTCCAGGACAGTCAGGGCTATACAGAGAAACCCTGTCTCGAAAAACCAAAAAAAAAAAGAAAGAAAGAAAGAAAGAAAGAAAGAAAGAAAGAAAGAAAGAAAGAAAGGAAGAAAGGAAGGAAAGAAAAGAAAACCTGTGGTGGCTCAGCAGCCCCTTCTTAGTCATCAAGAAACACTTCTAAGGGCTTCTAGAACATCTGTGTTCAAAGCGCCTTTGCACAGAATAATGCACACACATGCATGCACACATATGCACACGCACACACTCACACATACTCCAGTGAAAGCTTCCACACACTTGGCCATGTGTGTTGAGAAAATGGGACAGATTTAAATGATGGCTTTTATTTGCTTTGATTGGTGGCAGCCAATCTGTGCTGTTATCTGCCTACCTGACAGAAGCCATGGATTCCAGCAATGACACCGAGGTGGCAGTGTGACAATCAACAGAGTTGGTGTCAGTAAAGCCTGGACCCTCCTAACTCAAAACTCTGAAATCCAAGTGGAAAATTCTATACCTGGCCTCTGGAACAGACTGTTGTCAAAACACAAGAGTATTAAAAATATGGTTTAAAAATACCCTCAGGGCAGAAGGTGTAAATGAAACACAAACAACTTTCATGTTTAGATTTGAGTCCCATTCCTAAGATAACTCATTATGAATATGCAAATATAAAAAGTTTGGGATCCTGGTAACAAGCAGATAAGAGACACTCAACCTGTGCCAATCTTCTAAAGTGGAGAGAGACTCCTGTGTTACAGGAGACACAGAGACGGTGTTGAGCTGCATTGGGGAGGAGCTAAGCCTGGAAAGTGGGGAAGTCAAGAATGCCACAGTTGCCTTAAGAAACTGTTCCCAGAGCCGGGTGTGGTGGCGCACGCCTTTAATCCCAGCACTCGGGAGGCAGAGGCAGGTGGATTTCTGAGTTCGAGGCCAGCCTGGTCTACAGAGTGAGTTCCAGGACATCCAGGGCTACACAGAGAAACCCTGTCTTGAAAAAAACCAAAAATCAAAAAAAAAAAAAAGAATCTTTAGTTATCCACATATTACAACTGACATTCTCATACACTGACTGTTTCATTCCCTTCCCAAGAGGTCCCATCAGGTGCTGTCCTAACACTTTGGAGACACAGCAAGGAACCGGATGAGATAAAAAAAAAAAAAAAAAAAAAAAACGGCTGCTTTAGTGGAACTACAATTCCAGGTATCAAAGCAGGAAGTGTGACAGAGAGTAAGGCTAGTATGGCGGTTCCTTTTAACTATCAACTGGACAGAACACACTATCACCTGGGATCAAAGTCTCAGTGGGGCATTTCATCTTGAGTGTCTCAACTGATTTGGGAAGATCCAGCTTGAAAATGGGTGGCACCACTCCTGGGTTTGGGGCCCTGGACTGTGTGAGAGAAGAGGGAGCTGGGTCCTAAGTATGTATCCTTTTTCTTTGCTCTTGACTGTGGATATGAAGTGACCATCTGTCTCAAGTTCCTCACTGTGACTTCCCCACGGTGATGGACTATACACCTGGAATTGTGAGTTAGAATAAACTCTTTCTCTTCTAAGCTGATTTCTGTAGGGGTCAGAAATAAAATATGGTAGTGAGAGCCTTTGTGTGTGTGGGGGGGTCTGAACGGTAAGGAGGGAACTGGCATCAGATCACTGCAAGAAGCAGGAACAGCAAGCATGGGAAGGCTTGTGAGGGGGTGGGAGAGGGAGGGAGACGGAGGGAGGGAAAAGGTGAGGAAGAGGAGGGAGGGAGGAAGGGAGAGGGGAGAGGAAAAGAGGAAGAGAGGAGGGAAGGAAGAGTGAGATGGAGGGAGGGAAGGGGAGATGGAGAGAGAGGGGATGGAGGAAGGGAGGAGTGGAAGGAGAGAGGGGAAAGAGAGAGAGAACAAGAGAAAGAAAGAGAGAGAGAGAGACAGAGACAGAGACAGAGACAGAGACAGAGACAGAGACAGGCACAGGGCAGAAGTAACTCATTCCACGGAAGACTGTTAGTTTGCAAAGGCCTCCAGAACAGAATACGATTAGTTGGGTTACCTAACAAACACAAACTCATTTTCTTACAGTTCTAGGAGGGAGCTGTGCATGGGCGTGGTACCAGCAAGGCTGTTTCCTTGACCACCTCACCTCAGGGTCATCTGTCCTCTGTCTGTGTCCCCGGAGCTTGTCTCCTCTCTGCACGCCCCAGCCTCTTCATAAGAACACCAGCCAGGCTGAGTTAGTTCCCACCTTAATAAACTCGATTTAAATCTCTCTCTTTTTTATTTAAAGATCCTACTTGCATTTTACATTTATATTTAGAGAAACTGGAAATTCGGGCTCAAATATATAAACTGGGGGGGGGGGCTTATTATAATTTAGTTCTGAACAAATAATTGTGAGTTGTCTCGGCCATATATCAGGAAGGAAGGAACGGGGCTGAAGCAAATGCCAAGTGCCCACTGAGCTGCACGGAGAACACGGAGTGGATGGTATCCTAGATGGGGAGAAAAGAGGACAGAAACAGGCCATGTCCAGGACAAGGGGTTGCTGATGAATCGAAGCAAGATGAGGAGCAAAGGTAGCTCCTAAGCATTTGGCTTGGAGAGACTGGGAGGATGGTGGGTAGGTCTTTTGCTAGACTGGCGGTAGCGTGCACATGCACACAACAGAAGTGTGACATCAACATAGAGAATGACTTGGCAGTCAGACGGACAGCCAAGTTGGAAAGAAAATCAGCCAATGCCCCACGTAAATCTCAGAGATTTAGGAGTCGAAGACTACAGTGAGTCTGAGGTACAGCACCTCTCTAATTAGTTTAAAATTTTTCTTGGGATAGGTCAGGTCCTAGGAGCTGTTCAGTAATATATGCATACCAGAGAATGTTGGATGGCTTCCCAAACACAGTATCTTTCATAAAAATAGAACTCTGGGCTGAGCCAGTGGCGTTCCCCTTCTATGACTTCCTTGAAGTTAGGTGTGGCCAGAGGAGGCCCGTGTGGCCAGTGGAATGTGGGTAGAAGTGTCCTGTGGTGACTCCCTGGAACTTTCCGCTGTGACGCAGCAGGCCTGAGTGCTGTCCTCACTTCCTCTCTTTGATAACTTGCTTCCAGCACAAAGGCTGGGACTCTGACTGTACCTGGAGTCTATGAACCAGGAGTAAATCCTGGGATAGATGAGTGACACCTGGGGATGTAGCTCAGTGACAGAATGCTAGCTGACATTAGCTGGGCATGATCGAGGCCCTGGGTTCAAACCCCAGGATGTCAATCACTCTCACCTGGTGCCCTGGAAAGGCCCAGGTCTAAAGCAGCTGCCATTCTAGGACTGGATTATCTCCCACTAAGTGTTCCCGTCATGGAGAAATCTGTTTATCTCCTTTAATCCACTTTCTTTGTGGTGGGAGAGTGCCCACTGCTTTCACAGTGAACTCAGTCCTGGCTGATGTCATAGGCAAAGGATAATTGGTGCACTGTGGCGAGGGCGCTTACACAATGTTCCGGGCATTTGCTTTAACTTAGTGATAGCTGGTTTCTAACAGATCTCTCCCAACCCCATGGTCTGAGCATCATAAAGATTGTATTGGTTTCATAAAATGGAATCATGCTAAGTAGATAAAGAACTAGGCAGAACTGTAGGAGGCCAAAGTGGCAGGATTAGAGGAGGCAGGGGTTCAAAGAGCACTGTGTAGAAAGCACTGCCTACAGGGCAGAGGGGTAGCCATTATCTGGCTGGTCTGGCTGGGAGCTAAAGTTATTACTCAGACTTTTAGGGCTTGTATGAATAACATTGCAGCATGAAGATGAGCTGCCCAAGTGGGCACTGGCATCACTTCAGAATATTAGTGGGAGAATAGAGAGCAGAGCAAGGCAGTAGTACTGGGGTCTTCTCACTAGACCCTGTTTTCACTACAGCAGGACCTGAGCCAGAACACACACATAACTGTTAAGAAACACAACACACACACACACACACACACACACACACACACACACACACACACAGAGAGAGAGAGAGAGAGAGAGAGAGAGAGAATGTCAAAAATGATTTCAAGACCATTCATTGGGGTATTGGGGGGGAAGACTCATAGACAAGTGGTATTAGGCCAAGTGGATGTCATATGCAAATGAATGAAGCTGGGCTCTTACCTCACAGCATATACCTGTGTTAATTTCAGATGGATCTGAGACCAAAAAGATATAGAAGCTTTAGCTATAAAACTACTAGAAGAAGATGTAAGTTTGCCAGGCACTGGCATAGCCTCACAAGAGACAGCTATATCAGGGTCCTTTCAGCAAAATCTTGCTGGTGTATGCAATAGTGTCTGCGTTTGGTGGCTGATTATGGGATGGATCCCCATGTGGATCCTCACAGTCAGCTATTGGATGGAACACAGGGCCCCCAATGGAGGAGCTAGAGAAAGTACCCAAGGAGCTGAAGGGGTCTGCAACCCTATAGGTAGAACAACAATATGAACTAACCAGTACCTCCCGAGCTTGTGTCTCTAGCTGCATATGTAGCAGAAGATGGCCTAGTCAGCCATCATTGGGAAGAGAGGCCCCTTGGTCTTGCAAACTTTATATGCCCCAGTACAGGGGAACGCCAGGGCCAAGAAGTGGGAGTGGGTGGGTAGGGGAGCAGGGGTGTGAGGGTATAGGGGACTTTTGGGATAGCATTTGAAATGTAAATGAAGAAAATACCTAATAAAAATTGGAAAAAAAAAGATGTATGAATCGTGACCTTGAAGAAGACAGTGGGTTCGTAAGTGTAAAACCAAGCATGCAGGCAACAGAAGAAAATAACAAACTGGGGCTGGTGAGATGGCTCAGCGGGTAAGAGCACCCGACTGCTCTTCTGAAGGTGATAAGTTCAAATCCCAGCATCCACATGGTGGCTTACAACCACCCGTAATGAGATCTGGCGCCCTCTTCTGGAGTGTCTGAAGACAGCTACAGTGTACTTACATATAATAAATAAAATAAATCTTTAAAAAAAAAAGAAAGAAAATAACAAACCAGCAATCAAAATTTAAAACTTTTGCACTTCAAAGGATACAATCAAGACAGTGACCAGATGATCCTGACAGAAAATATTAGAAAATGGATCTGATAAATATCTAGAGAAGACAAAGAATAGTTATAATTTAACAATAACAAAAAGAAAAACAATCCAACTTTAAAATGGACAAAAGATTCAAATGAATATTTTCCCTAAAAAGACATGAAAATAGTCAGTAAACATACAAACTTTGTACATCAGGAGTCATTAGTGCAAGACAAAATAAAATCCCAGCAAGCTATGCCTTTATTCCCTACCAATCAGAAAAGAAAGGGGATAAAAAATGTCAACAGGGAGGTGAAGTTGGAGTCTTCCCGGGATGCTGGGACTTGTGAAATGGTGTCCGCCATGGGAAGTAGCTTGGCAGCTCCTCAGAGGAAAAAAAATGTGGGGTTACCATATGATCCAGCAGTTCCCTCCCAGGAATATGCCTAAGACAAGTGAAATATGCATCCACACTAATGTTCATAGTAGCACTGTGTGTATTAAAAAGTAGAAAGATAGAGTATATTATATACTTAATATACATAGTAGCACTGTGTGTATTAAATATTATTAAATATTTATATATTATTAAATATTTATTAAATATATATTTAATACACATTGTAGCACTGTGTGTATTAAAAAGTAGAAAGATAGAGTGTATTATAGAATATTATGTAGTGGTTAAAATAAATGTGGAACTTATACATGTCAAGGCATGGAAGACTGTTGGTATATGACAACAAGCTAAATAAAGGAAGCCAGTCACAAATGGCCCTGTAACTAAACAATGTTACTTATATGAAATTCCTACCACAGGAAGATTTAAAGAGAAAGAAGCAGCCAATGGCTTCAGGATAGAAGAGGAGCGGTGGCCAGGAAACAAGGTTCTGTTGGGCTTGATTGTAAAGTTATAGAATTAACTTGAGGCAATGATTATGCAACACAATGACTACACTGAAAACCACCAAATAACATACTGCAAAATGGTAAAAAAACAAGGCAAGATGAAAAAAACAGGGAAAGCTACAGCAATGTGGGAAGAAAGAAAAGTCGCTCACCCTAGGCTCTGGTTTACAGCTCATGTTGAAGGCAAGTCAGACTTCAACTGGCCAAGAGGCTCTTACCTAATGTTCTCTCTACAAGCTATCTTCAAGAGCTTGCTTACTTACATCCAGGACGTTTATGATCTCAGTCATATCACTCTTCTCTTATATGTGCATATGTGTGTGTGTGTGTGTGTGTGCGCGCGCGCGCGCGCGCGTGCACGCGCGAGTGCATTTGTGTGCATGTATGTATGCATGCGTGTATGCATATGTGCAGAGACAGGAGGACAATTGCAGGCATCATTCCTTAAGACCTCACCATTCACTTTGGTATTTTGAGATCTCTCTATGTGTGTGTATATGTGTGTGTATATGTGTGTGTATATGTGTGTGTATATGTGTGTGTATATGTGTGTGTGTGTTTGAGACAAGGTTTCACTGTATAACTCTGGTTGTCCTGGAACTCACTATGTAGACCAGGTTGCCCTTGAACTCAACTCACAGAGATCTGCTGGCCTGTACCTCCTAAGCGCTGGGACTGCGCATATTTTTGTTTAATTAAAAAAACATTTGTTTTGTTACCATGTTTGAGAACTTCACACCTTAGTATTGTTTTTACTTTATTTTCACCCTACACTAATTCCCCTCCAAGTCTTCTGTGCCATTTCTTCTCGATTCATGATCTCTTCTTTAAAAATATGTGTATTCATATTTTTCACACACGAACATATACACACACAGCAACACTGTATAAATACACCTCTCAGAGCCCATTTAGTGTTGGCAATGTGTGTGTGTGTGTGTGTGAGTGTGTGTGTGTGTGTGTGTGTGTGTGTGTGTGTGTGTGTGTGTGTTTAAAGATAACTGCTTGGAGTTATATAACCCATCAGGGTGCTCTTGTCCCTAGAGAATATTGTTTCTTCCTCTCTTAGCGGGCACTCACTGCCTGTGGCTCTTTACCGAGGGATGGGTCCCCATAGGATTATATCCGTTCATGCTGGGATGTCCACTAATATTGTCATTGTGCAGGTCTCATTTAGATATCTATATTATATCCAAATTTAAACTTTACTTAGTTTTCAAAGGTTTTCTAAGTTAATTCCTTTGAGCAATGTAACTCACAAAGCTAGAGACACACGGCTAGTCAGTATAAGAAATGTCTAAGCCTGATCTGTTCTCCTGAGAGGTCCACAGTCACACTGGGGGACAGACTGCCATCTTCCTATGTGTCTCTTAGCACCCTACCTGCTTCTAAATCACAGACTCGCTCATGGCGACTCATCCGTAAGTCCTTTGCTTGGGTTTAGTCAAGGATATGGCTTTATCTGAGTGGAAGTCACTGAAGGGGAAACCTCTCTGGCTACTAGCAGGAGAACCTGGCTGCATTATTCTGAGAGAACAAAACTTACCTTTACATAAAATAAAAACAATAAATCCTTTAAAAGGAAAAACAGAAAAGGCTAAGGAAGAGACAACACAGCAGGCCTTCAATACTCAGACCTTGTATCTTCTAAAGCAAGGTCTTAGGACTGACCCTTGGGAGGCTCTGGGGATAAGTACCAAACCCTGAGCCAGACCCTCTACGAGTAGGCTTCTGTATGCTTCAAGGACTTGGGCCACCCTATCTTAGGGTGAATATTTGCTTCATGCCTAATGTATAAATAAGCTGTACCAGTGTGGCCAGATAAACTGATCCTACCAAGAAGATGATAGTGAAGCTTTTCTTTTGCTTTGGGGTTGGGCTGAGGGGTTGAGGAGAAATGGAGCCTAAGAATCTGACCTCAATCATATAAACTATTGCACTTCCAAGTGACTGACCCCAATACAAACCCTGGACACCAAGGCTCAGATGCTTCTCTGGCTAAGCATGCGTCACACCTGTGGTCACCTGTCACTGGTGGAGCAATCGGTATAACTCCACTGCATATGCAGAATCTTGTGTCTGGTTTCCCTTGACTTTACCCCCATGCACTTCTACCACCTGCCCAATTTTACCTCTCTTTGCAATATATAGACTATAACTACCCGTCTAAAGCCTGCTTCTCCATCTGTGGGTTGAGACACCACAGGGGTTGTATATCAGATATCCTGCCTATCAGATATTTACATTACATTTCATAACATAGCAAAATTACAGCTATGAATAAGCAGTGAAATAATTTTATAGGTGAGGTCACCACAAAGGGTCACAGCACTGGGAAGGTTGGGAACCACTGGTCTAAAGGGTTTCCACATCCTGTGTTTCCTTTGAGTGAAATAATCAAATCTGAGACTCCTGACACATTGAACCCTAATGGGTCAGTGGTGGTGCATCCATCAGTCCTAACACCTGAAGGCATGGTTGGAGCCCGACACAATGGACCACAGTTGAGAAAGATGTCACTTCACACTAAAGCTACACTGCCCCTGCTGTGACCAAGGCATGATATGGAAATCCACCCTCACAGGTCATTGAGGATAAGCTGAGTAGCCAGCCCATGAGGCAGAGGAAATGGACTCTTAATTACCTTGCCTACAGAGTCCCTGAGAATGAAGAAGACAATGTGGTCTTTTTACTACAGAGAAACACTTGAAGGGAGGGCAATAGGGGACACTCTTGGATGGTGGTGGTGGTGGTGGTGGTGGTGGTGGTGGTGGTGTGTGTATGTGTGTGTGTGTGTGTGTGTGTGAGAGAGAGAGAGAGAGAGAGAGAGAGAGAGAGAGAGAGAGAGAGAGAGAGAGAGACTGTGCATATGCATATATGTGCGCCTAAGTGTGGCAGCCAGAGGTCAATGTTGGGTGGTGTCTTCTATCTCTCTCCATATCATTTTCAAGCAAGGTCTCTCACTGAACCTGGGGCTCACTAATTCAGCTAGGCTGGCTTGCCCATGAGCTCCAGGGATCTTCTTGTTTTCTACCCCCTTACCAGGGTTACAGATACAAACCACAGCAGCCAGCTTTTGCATGACCTCTAGGGATCTGCACTTAGGTGCACATGGTACCTCGGCAGGTACTTGACCAGAGTCAGCCATCTCTCCACTTCTTCATGATAGGACTTAACCTGCAGCAGGCACTGGGGCTGACCCTTAGGGTCATGAGAGCTCAAGAGCTAGCCCTACACGTTACTCTCTGTGTACTTGGGAGAGCAGCACCTCACCTAGGCAGCACAGTAGAGCTGCTGGTCCTTGTTGGCAGGGGCATGGGAGAGCTGGCCCTGCCTCTTGTCTCCTCCCATTTGTCCTCATCACCAGTGACAGGTGGGAGAGCTGACCCCAATGGGGCCATAAGAGCAGGATAGCTGGGCCTGCCCCATGCCTGCTGCTGCTTCTCCGCTTAGGAAAGCCAGTCTTGCACCTTACCTAGGTAGCACAATAGAGCTGACCCCGATGGCAGGAGTGCAGATGAGCCAGCCCTGAGGGTCTGAGCACAGGAGAGCTGGCCCTGAAACCTGTCTTCCATGCAACAGAGTAGGCAAGAGAAAGATGCTCTCTTCTACCCTTGTCCTTTGGCAGGCCAGAGAGCTAGCCCTGGAGTCATGACAGCAGGCCCTGCACCTCACCTAGGCAGAACCTAGAGCTGGCCCTGGATATGGGGGTTTTAGATGAGCTGCCCAAGAGAGGGAAGAGCAGGAGAGCATCCCTGCCTCTTGTCTGCTGTGCGGTGGCATGGATGAAGGAGAGATGCCCTCCTTCCCTTCCTTATCTCTTATCACCTATGGCAGGCAGGAGTGCTGGGCTCAGGGTCATGAGAGAGGGAGCCATGTCCCTCACCAGCTGCAACACTTGGGAGAGCAGGCCCTGCACCTCTCCTGGGCATCAGGGTAGAGTTGGGCCTGGTTGCAGAAGGGGCAGTTGCTGGTGAATTGGCCTCAAGAGCCGATGGGCTGGCCAGGTCTGATACCTCTCAGGTCTAGATCCAGGGTTTTGAATTGGCCCGCCCCAACATCTACTCCATCAATGATGAACTTCTGGAGGTCATGGGGGTCAGTCCTGCAGATCCAAAACTACAGGATCTCCATGACACGGGGAGGTCAAGACATCTGAGAGGAGTCCCAGTGAGGTTCCAGCATTGACAGAGAAGCAGAAGCCAGAGACCTCGTACCAGACCAACAAGTCATTACAACGAACATTTGCAAGCAGAGAAGTGTAGACAACAGGATGTACTGTGGGACACACGGACACACCACAGCTTCTACAATGAGATTTCTTTTCTCTGTTGTGAGGGGAGGGTATAAGGGGGAGGGCAGGTACGAGGGGAGGGACAGATGAGTGAGATTGGAATACCTGGTAAGTAATTTATAAAGAGTCAATAAAAAGGTAAAATAATAACAATAATGATGATGATGATAAGAAGAATAAAAATTAAATGGTGAAAAAATTGCCTCAATCCTATCTGTGGGGCATTTTCTTGATTAATGACTAATGTAGGAAGTCCCAGCCCACTGTGGGAAGAACCTCTCCTGTGCAGGTGGTCAGAAAACAGGAGCTGGCCGTGGGGAGCGAGCCAGTTATATAAACCAAGTCAGATATCACAATTCCTCCACAGTCTCTGCTTCAGTTCCTGCTTTTAGGTTCCCACCTTGAATCCCTGCCCTGACTTCTCTCCATCATGGGCTATGACTTGAAAGTGTAAGATAAAATAAGCCCCAATTTGCCCAAGTTGCTTTGGTCATGGTGTTTCTAAAAGCAAAAGAAAGCAAACTAGAGCCGGGCATGGTGGTGCACACCTTTAATCCCAGCACTCGGGAGGCAGAGGCAGGCAGATTTCTGAGTTCAAGGCCAGCCTGGTCTACAGAGTGAGTTCCAGGACAGCCAGGGCTATACAGAGAAACCCTGTCTCAAAAAACCAAAAAAAAAAAAAAAAAAAAAAAGGAAAGCATCCAATCCCCATTGAGAATGACTTTTCCATAACAAAGAATGAAGCTACCATACCTCAGGCTCCTCTCAGGTACTGTTTATGATGACAACCTCACTAATCTTCCCCCAAACTCAGATTAACAGAGAAAGTGAGCTCAGAGGGGCAGAAGAAGACCTTTGACAGTGCCTGTTAGAAAGTAGCAGTCAGGAGTGGAACCCCCATGTGTCCGTCTCCAATCAGTGATATAACCACATCCCTGAACAGCTGAATTCCCTCCTCCCTTGCCTGGTAGCCCCATGGCCCATCCTGGAGGTAGTCTTGAGAAGACAGTCTACCCACATCAAGAACCTGAACTTTGGCTGTAATTGGACATAGCTTCTTCTGTCCATCTGCACATAACATATTGTAGAGGGTCTCTGAGACTCAAGCGTGTCCTCTTGGTGACTGGTAATGACCTGGTTTGCAATTCATACTTTGATGTGTTAGGCAAGAAGGTGAATAGAGCAAAATGTTCTGTTCCAGGGTGCCACGTGACTATGTGATATCCATTTTTCCATCACCCCTAACTCTTGAGACACGGAGAAAGATCTTCCACCTTTTTAGAGTTTGCCCCAGGATTCCCATCAGAAAACACTCCTCTGCTTCTCATAGTGTCGAGAGGGCTGGGAAAGAGGTTAAAGGGAAGAGGATAGGGCACGTGCCCAGTGCACTGAAGAGGTGCTACACACAGGCCTGCGTGTTTACTGCTGTGGCCAAGGCGAGAAGCGTCTTTATTGGAAACACGTATCTGATAGCATCTGGATCCACTTAGTGAGCATATTTATTTCATAACAACATGAGCTCATGATGCCAGGATGATTAATGAGCTTCTATCCTCTGCCACTCACTTTGCATAAATCCCCAAGTCGGTTAGTGAGATTAATTACCCGGGATGTGGCCTGTTGGTTACTTTTGAGCAGGGTCCCTTACATGGAATACACTCTGCCATAGATAAGGCTAGAGCCTCCCTCGAGGCACCTCCAAAACAAGTAGCACCTGGATCCCCAAAACTAATTTCAAGGTTTTTAGGGAATACACGTATGTTTTCAAACCCCAGGGAAAATGCTGAAAGGATTCTCAGGCTTGGCAAGGAACGAGAAAACAGAGATTTGGGGCTGGAATTTTAGTGATAATACTGACTGTCCATTGTGCTGCCAAACATTTTTAAATACGCAAAGCCATATCAAATATTTTAGCTTCTCTGGAAGCAGTATCTACTGGAACAGGGCTATCGTTCTCTCTATGGCAAAATTCAGAATTGATGACACACGTCTTGACCTCTATCCAGGACAGTTTTGGGTCTGCAACATTGTTGCCATGGTAACACTCATCCTCTGTCAAGCAGGCAGGCTACCTCTTCTTCCTCATTCCAGCAGGTCTTATCCAGAAGGAACAAAATTTCTTTCCTGTTCATGAGGAGAGAGGCTCTAGCCTTTATGTGGTACAGGTCTTTCAGCTGGTCTCAGGCAAGTTCACCTCTGGGGCAGCTCCTGTGTTCAGACATTTGTGTGGAAGGCACCCTACCCAAGGAAGTGCCAAGGATGGACAGTCTGCACCCATCTTTGGCTGTTAGCACACACTGCTCCTCTTTGGAGACATGTCCCTCTCAATGAGCTGTTCTCTGCAGAAGCGAGGAGCAAAAGAAAAGCAATCAGACCTGTCTGCTTAGCGATTGGCCGTCCTTGGGCAATGCACAGTGTCCTCCTAAGCACAAGACCTGGAAGTTGTTAAAGGACATATGTGGCCTTTAGTGGTCAGCTAATATTGCTCATAGCAACCATGCCAGACTTATGGTGCCAGGTTATAACATACGTTGAACACTGGGAAAATAAGGACACCAAAGACCTAGGACATCAGTAAAGAGGAGGTAGTACTTAGGGTGGATAATATTACATGGAAAACTTCTGTAGTGAATGGCTGGAGGGAAAAGCCAGAAATACAAGTCTAGAATAGGCAACACATCCCCAAACACCCACTTGTACAAAGCCCATAGTTCCCCAAATTCTAAACCAAAACCGAAGAAGCAAAAGTCTCAACGGTAGGATCCACCTACAACCCGGCGTCTGCATTTCACATTTACAAGCTAGCACCTCACACATCACCCTTTGCGACTTTAGAGACCATTATATCATTTCCCTCCCATTCTCTCCTTAGCCAAAGCAGACAACACTGCGGGCCAAATATTTGTGAAACGTAGCCCGTGCTGACTACCCATTTCTTCCCTCAGCACCCTAATTAGAGTCTGTGGCAACTCCACCTCATCATCCAGCCACTGTCCTGTCGGATGGCGGATGACAGCGCTCGGACCCAGAGACTTCTGAGCATCTGAACCATCCTGCCACAAACTGAGAAAGCTCTATTTTATTTCACATTGCTTTTTGAGGCAGGGTCTCCCTCTGTATCCCTGGCTGGCTGGGAACTCCAGACTGACATCAAACCCACGGGGAATCTGCCTGCTGGTACCTCTTAGGTTCTGGGATTACAGGTCATCACACCCAGCTCATAGATCTCCAATGTTTCCCCCAGCATCCCCTCCTGGCTGAGAACTTCAGGATCAGAATGGCCAAGCATTTCATTCAAGGAACTGTAGGCAGCATTCTCCTCTTAGACAGAACTTGCTATTTCTGGAGCCAAACTAGGGACTCAGGCAAGTGTGAGGCTGGACTGGGAGGCCCTCTGGAGCCCTTTGCACAGTGAAGAATGGTCAAGGGAAGGAGGTCTGGATGAGGACTCAGCACACAGCATCCGGGCTGCAGTGTTAGAAGGAAGTACCACTCAGCCCTGGAACTCATGAGCTTCATCAACCTTGACGTGACTAGCAGGTCATCACATGCCATTTCCCCTCTGGTTACACACACTTCCTGCTGAGCCAAGGAAAAGCTGCACAAGACTGGGAAGGAGTATGTGTGGAGACAGTGGCTTCTAATCCCCAGTGTCTGTTTCCCCAGAATATCTCAAACCAGCCTGCTTGCCTCTTGACTGAGTAGAAATGGTTCTGGTGGTATGACCCGACCTCAGGGCATCAAGCAGACTGGCCTGCTCTGCATAGCTGTCAGAGCCTCACTGTTCAATGCAAGTGTTGCTCAGCTGTCCCTCTGACACCTACACTGGCCCTCCAGCCACAGCTTCCGTTCCAATGCCTGCGGTACCTCTATTCTGTTGGATACCTGGCTTTCCTCTTAGCTCTTAGGGTCTTCGCATCTCTGTTTAGATGTCTGCTCTATTCTGCCCATCCCCACCCTCTACCACTACTGCTATTTATTCCAATATGGGAGAGAACAGCTTTGCCTATCATCAAATAAAGACAGAGAACTCTACCTATGCCTTCAATCTATAATCCCAGCACTCACGAGGCAGATACAGGAGGATCACCAGGATTTAGAAGCTAGTCTGATGTATGTGAGTGTCAGGCCAGGCAAGCTACAAAGCAAGACTCTGTCTCAAAACAAAACATAAACACACACACACACACACACACACACACACACACACACTCACTCACTCACTCGCGCACGCGCGCACGCATGCCATGGCTTTGCCCTAGACCAACACAATTAATGTAGAATTGGGAGATGACCGTCAATCATTTTGAAAGATGCCAGGTAATGGTTTCCGATGTGTCATCACAGTTAGAAACCTCTAATAATTCAGAATGGGGATAAAGAGTAGGAGAGAACAAAGTTCCCTTCTGCCACAAAAGATGAGGGCAAATGAAAGGCATATGGAAAGAGCAACCCTTTAATTAACAAAAAACAAGGAACAATTCATTAAAAGGACACAAATGGCTGGAAAACATGCAGAGAAGCGCCAAAAAAGAAATCAGCGCGTAACTTCCAATAGCAAGGAGGGAAAGAACGATTAGTTATTTCTGACTGATGCAAATAGAATAGATTTCCCCCCTGTATTGCATTCTGTCTCTGTTTAAGGACAAACAACAGATACACAAAAATAAAATAAATAAAACAATCGCAACCTTTAAAGGAAGAATTGTAAAAGGTCGTTGGTGGGAGTGATCTGAGAGCAGAAGAGGTTTTCTGTCCTGTAATCAAAGACCCAGATGATTTTACATGAAACATGTTCTGTTTGGATTGAATCACCTCAGCCAGCAAATTCTTGTGTCCTAAAAGGGAAATAAATGGACATTCTTTGGAGGATGGTGGTGGAGCAAACAGACCCCCTGGGCCATGATTTCAGGAGCTGGGAGTTGGTTCCTGGAGAAGATGTTTATCAAAGGTGCTTTGATCTCCACTTAGAACTCGCCAGCACAATCCATTTAGTTTATTATGGTGCTTGTAAGTTCTTAATTTGGTACTTAATCGAGTTCTTTTGTGTACCAGCTCCCTGCCAGACGTTACACGAAGAGTTTAAAACAAGAAAAAGAACACATAATGTTATTGGAACTCTTTATTCTTGCCCTAGTGTGTGCTTAGAGACTTTTGGGGCAGGAGAAAAACAAGTGATAGGTATTTAACAGCTGAACTCCACTTACCTGTGGGCTGAGGGGTTTAGTATGGCAAGTGGAAAAAGACTTCAGCAAATACAGCCTGACCACTCCAATCAACAGGTACCCAACTACCCTAAGACCCCTGCTATCCCCGGCCAGCTCTGAAAGTCTCAACAGTAAGGAAAGCTTAGGGAGAGGGAAAACTCTAGTTTCCAGAACTCTCAAGGCAGGCCTTGCAAATGATTGAGATCCTGAAAGGGGGATTCTTACAGTGATACCCATAACCGGCAGGACTTGTAGATGGCCACAGACATTCTAAGTAGCATTCCCTTCATGCACGCTTTTTTATTGCCCTTCACATGACCTATAAGTTTCCCCAAGCAGAAGTGAACTGCCCAGAACAACAAAGGAGGCGGCGGCCCCAGAGGTCTTCCTTTCTCCCCAACCACCCTCTGAAGAGGGCAGAACAAATATGCCAGGAATACAAAGCATCCAGATCTTCCTCTTGCTCCTGTCTCCCAAGCAAGCATTTTGAAAGTAAACACTAGACTATGACCTATAGCTTAAAGCTTCAAAATATGGCAAAATGTTCAGAACAGACTCATGAACAGCCACCCATGTCTCTAATTGCTTCTCTTCTGACTGGTCTCCTCTGTGCCTCTCATCCCTGCTGTTGCACTCCGACCAGAGACTCATGAAAGTCCAGAGCAAAAGCAAAAAGCACTAGGCCAGTACATCAGGAAAACAGAAGCAATAGCTTCCAAACTGAAGGTCAAGAGAGGATTAAAGAACACAATTCAATGGGATGGCACAGGCTTATTTCTAGTACACAAGGCCTGTCTGTCTTCATTTGCTTCTGGAGAGCTTATAAAGTTGTCTCTCTAATCTGTTTATTTCAGGTTTTGTTTTAGTTTGAGGATTCAGGAAGACAAGTGCGATGGAGAAAGAACACATCTATTCTTGGAAATATAAAAACTCTGCACAATGAGCGGCATCGTCTGTAAAGGAGGTGGGAGGGTTTTCAGAGTACCTAAGTCCCTCCACCAGATGTGGGGCCCATAGCTTTCCTGCCTCCCCCCCACCCTTTAATCTGATCTGAGTATTAGTCCTGCAGAGTTAGGAACCAGGCACCATCATAGGAAGAATCCGAGGTTCGCAGCACCTAAATACGTGTCTAAGGTAAAGCCTGAGCCGGAGACAACTCTGTGGGTTTTGGGATTTATACTCGTGCTCTTCTAGAGAGTCAGATAGAAACCATGGAGGAGGAATGTCCTCACTTGCCTGGATGTAAGGACTGGGCTGAGTCTCTACACTTTCTCAACACAGGAACTCCACCCTTGGGGGATGCTGATGGGCTGAGCAATTTACCTGTTGATGACATGGAGGGTCCCTGAGAAACTCCAGTAAAAAAAAATGACCTCAACTGCAATCCACTTGCAGAGCCTCCTGGGGTCTCATTCAGAGACCTTGTCCTAAGGAAGTACACCAACAATCAATGTTGGTAATGAAGACAGAAAAGGCAGAACTGGGTACCTTCCTGAAGAGGGACTCTAGGCTGAAGGTTCTGAGCAGCCATAACGCTCCAGATTTCTGGTAAGGAGGAAAATATCCAGGGGAGCATTCAATAGAAGAAATGGAGTCTCATCATATTAAAGAGAGAGAGAAAGGGAAGGAGGGAGGGAAGAAAGGAGGAAGGGAAAGAGAGCTAGTGAGAGCAAGAGAGAGAATGAATGAATGACTATACATACATGTGTGGCTTTTATGGCATACACAGCTGATTCCCTGATCAAGGAATAATCTTTGTGCTATTGAATATTGCAGAAGAACAGAGTTGCTAATTAACAGAGAAGAACAAAGAGCACTAAAGATTCACAGTTAAAACTGGCTAAAAGTTGATAATTATGAAGCAGAGTAGGAGCATGGAAAGGTTAGGCATAGATCAGTAGGAATAGAATGGAGTCTGTGGTCAAGTGCTTTGGGGCAAAAGTGCCAAGAATATTCAAAGGGAAAGAATATTCTCTTAACATATGATGCTGAGACAATTGAGCAGCTATATGCATTCGGGCCCTTACCTCATGCCACATATGAAAGTGAACTCAACATAATCAAAGACATAAATTTAAGCATTGAAACTGTAAAACTCTTGGAAGAAAACATAGGGTAAATCTTTACAGCCTAGGACTTGGCAGTGGGATGTGAGACCAGGACTTCAAAAGCATAGGCAACAAAAGAAAGAGATGAACTGTATATCATGATAATCAATACTGCCAAAGGACATTATCAACAAAGTGAAAAGACCGTAGAGGGGATGTTAGAAAATCCTATAAGGGTCAAATAATCAGAATATCAATCCCGATTAATAATGACTGCATTCATGATGGCCATTTCCTAACTGCTTTTCCCATTGCTGTAACAAAGTTCCTGAGAGAGCGCCTTACAGAAAGGGTCTATTCTGGCTCAGTCTGAGGGTACAGTGCACCTGCCATGGAAGGCACGAGGGCAGGAGCATCAAACAGCTGCCTTCATTGTGTCTTGCAGTTAGGAAGCAGAGAGAGATAAATGTTGGGGATCAACCCACTTCTTCCTTTGATTCAGTTTGGAGCCCCAGCTCACACTGGCAGCAGCCACATTTGAAGTGGGTCTTCCCTCCTCTATGAACTCAATCTGGAAAGCCCCTTGTACACACACATATTTGGAAGGTTGTCTCCCAGGTAAATCCAGATCCTGCCAAAGTGACAATATTAACCATCAGAGTAGTCCCTAATGGTGATATTATCAGGTAGATGGTAGTGGAACAGCCTTTAATCCCAGTACTTGGGAGAAAGAGGCAGATGGATCTCTGTGAGTTAGGGGCCAGCTGGTCTACAGAGTGATCACTAGGTGAGCCAGAACTACACAGAGAAACTCTGCCAAAAAAAAAAAAAGAAAAAAAAAAAGCCTAGTGATAGCTTCTGTAAGGTTCACACATTGGCAAAATACTCAGAGTATCCCTATTAGTAAGCTACACAGAAGTACAAATGGGCCAATGATTTGAACAGACATTTCTGCAATAAGATAAACCAATGGCCAACAAACACATGATAAGACATACTTTCAAGCAACGCCAATCCAAATGATAGCGACATTCCCCTACATACCCACTAGGATAGCCATATGTTTCTTAATCCTTTGCTCATACATAACATTCTGACTTCAGCCTCCCCTCCATCCCCCCTACAATATATTCTTTCAAGAAGCCCATGCTTATAATCCTCAAACTTCTGAGGCAGGAGAATTAGCAGTTGAAGATCAGCCGGATCCATATAGCAAGACCCCACTGAAAAAAAGAAGAGTAGGAAGGAGGGAGGAAGAAAAGAGGGGAGCACAAAGTAGGAAAGAAATTTATTAATTTTATGTTATATGAGCTTCAACTCCTTAAAAAAAAAAAGCTATACACGTGCCCAGCGACATGTCTCCAGAAATACATGCCCAATGACATATGATCAGTGACAAAGATGCATGACAGCAGAAGAGGATGTGGTACGTGGCCGAGTAAGAAGAATGACCAGGTTCTATTGTCACATTTTATAGGTCACCTCACTGAATCCTCACCAGACCCCTGATGTCACTATAATCAACTATACAGTTGGGAGTGGGGGCAGAGACTCAGAGCTATTAAGAACCTACTCACAGTTAATAAATGACAGAGGTTGGGGCAAGCTTGCCCCAAAGTAACAGCGACTAAGATCATTGCTTACAGGAACAAGATATTTTCCAATGCACTGAAAACTAGCCCCTTGGTTTTACAGCACTTTTACAATGTGATAACACATAAAAACCTGTGATAAAGTTTTATGTGGACGAAGCCAGGGACGCTGAGCCCTGGCCTGGTCTGTGGATAATGCAGGGCAGGTGCTACACAGATTTACACGTGCTGCCTGGAGCAGCCTTGGGCCATAACTGCTCTTCTGGTCCCAAAGCAAATACTGAGACAGACCTGGCAAAAGCCTGAGTCTTGCCCTAGGGGCACAAACGAACAGGGACAATTGGCTTCAGGAAGGCTTCAGAGGTGACCCAATCCAAGTGAGTTCAGACAAGTCTACTACCAGATGGATCTGAATCACCTGGAGGCTTGTTAAATGCAGATTCCTGGGTCCCACTCCAGACCCTGGAGGAGTAGGGCCCAGTAATGAGAATTTTTAAAGGCTCCCTGAGGGGATAAGCCCTTATGTATTGTTTGTGGGAATGTAAAATGGTACAGACATGTTGGGAATTTTCCTCAAAAAATTAAAACAGAGTTACCAGATGACCCAGCCATTGTACTTTGGGTGTCAACTCAGGAGAGATGAAAACACGTGCCCTCACAAAAACATGCGTGCAGATATTCTTAGCAGGTTTTATTCATTGTTTGCAAAGAATGCATCACGTGGACCAACGTCCAAGTTATGAGTGTATAGACAAACGTGTATATTTCTACAATGGAATATAAGAGTGACTATAGACACACTCTGCAACATCCATGAACCACATTATACTAAAGAAGCCAAATGTGAAAGATTGTGTACTGCGGGACTGTACTTATATAAAATGTCCAGAGGATGTAACTCTATAGAAAGAGAACATAAGTATTACTTGCCACCTTGGAGCCGGGAGCAGGAGATGCTCACAAGAACACGAGGAACTTGATTAACATAATTATTACGTTTTAAAACTCACCTCATCTATGGTGAAGGCTGCCCCAAACTTGACTTTAAAAAAATATCCCTGAATTGTATACTTGAAATGTATACTTTTATGAGGCCTAAATTATACCTCAGAGTTGTCATTATGTTTTTCTAAGTCCCTCCAACTTGCTAAGATCTAGAAGATACCTAGGAAACAGAGAGGGCATGTCTGTCAGGGAGTTTTTAGATGGGATTCATTAAGCCGGGAAGGTCCATCCTAAATGTAGGCAATACCTTCCATAGCATTAGGTCCTGGTCTGAAGAAAAGAGAGAAAGGAAGACTGCTAGTGTTACCAGCTCCCCCAAGTTCCTGCCACTGTGACCTCCCCACTGGAATAGCTTGGAACTCCCTGACCTGAGTCAGAACAAATCCTTCTTTTGTTAAGTCGCTTTTGTCTGGTAGCAGGGGTCCCAGCCATGAGGACAGTAACTATTGCCTGCACCAGCAGATCTGAGAATGAATAAATTCCAGTGTGCATATCTGGCATAGAGGGAGCCGCAGCCCAGAGAGGGAAGTGATTCACTTGGGGTCAGAGAGTGTATTTACAGAGCCAGAAGGCCATGGATCTAAATCCATGGAAACACAGTTCTGGGGAGTGGGTGGCCTGCAGAAATCAAAGAGGATCGGCCACCAGTCCCAATGAGTGAATCTCTATTCACCCCCCCTTTTCCTGGAAATAGCAGGAAGTTGTATTGTTTTGCTTGAGTGACCCAGGAAAGGGCCGCGGAAGCTGCTGTATGGTGGTGAAGGAGCTAAGGACCTTAGATTCTCAAGGAGGCATGTGGCCGTGACAGTCCATGGTGGCCCTGGCCTGGTCACTTCACCACAGTCTCATCTTGTTGATTGATCTGTAAAAGCAGCAATAACACCAGGCTCCTGGGGTCACAGCAGAACCAGGAAGGAAGACATTAAATAACGAGGCAAGAGATGATTCCAGAAGATTTCCTCACTGACCAGCGTAAAACCTCAACCACCCAGTTCTATCTGTTTATCTACAGGCTATCTCCCAAAAGCATACATCCCTTCCTGCCTACGAGGCCCTCGTTTTCCCTGACTCACACACGGCTTGTTTGTCCACACCAATGGGTCCCCACCTCCACCTGATGTAAGTTCCAAGGTGTCATAAAACTCGGGAAAGGTGGGAGCAGGATTGTACTTGTTGCAAATATAGAAGCCTCAGACTAAGAATATATGTTTAAAAATAACAACCTTCCAAGTAGCCACCAATGCATCAAATCCTGGATTGGGTGTGGTGTTATTACAAGACCAAGAGAATGTAAAACATCCTGTAATATAGCTTAGCTAGAAATCATTGCCAAGGGAAAGAAATCTGTCTTCTATCTAAGAGGAATGTTTGATAATTGTTTGGGCCTTGGATAAACTCAGGCTATACATTTTAGGCCAGGCATTTACATTAGGAACTAATCACAAAACCCCATGTGAATATATACATGGTGGGGCAAGAAGCATATTCTATAGGGATAGTCAAAGCGACTTCTATAGTCAGTGTAGCAGCCTGTGCCTGGCTGGTGTTCATTTAGTCAAAGATGTGTCTATGCCCACTTAACTGAAGCTGAGTGGATTCTCAGCCATCTGATGCAAGAAGGCATAGGTGAGATGGGACCATCCAACCCAGAATGCTCTGGCCTTATCTTGCTTACTGTTAGATACAAGAGCAATCTGACTTCTAAGGGGACTCTGTGTATGTTATTCACAGTCACTGAGCTCGAGGGTGACGACCATTAGGTGGTCCCCATAAAAGGATGCTTGGAATAGAAAAGACAGAAGAAACAGAAGCTCAACTCACAAACTTGAACAGACTTAGGCTTCGGGAAGGAAAGCTAGGCCTAAGAGAGAGGCGATAAAGACAAGAGGAATACTTACAGGGAGAAGGCAGATGGTGAAACTACTGAGGCTAGGAGAACACAGAGATCCTTGTCTACCAAGGAATACAAAGGTGGGCAAACAAACAGGGGAGGCCAGAACAGCAAAGACAGCAGCACATGTGTTTCAAGTACCCCAGCCCTGGATTCCTGGTGGCCCCGGGACCCCCCAGGCAGCAACTCCCCAGGCCTGCAACGCAAGCTTAGATTTTTTTTTCCTCTTTTGGTTAAATATGCTTCCTTCCTTTCCCCAAAGCCCTAAGAAATGGTCAACTAAAGAAATGTAAGATGCTTCAGCTCACAGAAGCAAAGGGGGGGGGGGGGAGAAAGAAAAACAGGAGGTATCTCTGAAGAAAAAAGGTTTTCACCATCATCAATCTTGATGACAAGTGAGCGAAAGAGCTGTAATAAAGTCTAAGTTATTAAACTCAGTGCCCACACCACACAAAAGCATCTGGCCTCCCAGATCCCCAGCCCTTCAGCCCCTGGAAGAATAGGAGGTACCAGGAGGGATAGGGATTAGGCTCACAATGGAAAAACAGAACTACAGGGCCCACTTTATACAGCCAGACCACGGTGTGTCCCAGGCCCCTCTCTAAAAAAAACGCAATAAGTTTATGGTCTAGAGAAAGAGAAGAGGGGCCGCAGAGCAGGAAGCAAGCCCAGGGGTGGGTGAGGAGCACATGGGAAGCCAGCCCAATGTTCACCTTTCCAGGCTCCTCTGGAGAAAGTGAACAGCCTCAGGAGAAAGGAATTTACCTACTGACATACGTGTGTGTGTGTGTGTGTGTGTGTGTGTGTGTGTGTGTGTGTGTGTTTCCAACAAATCAGCCCAGCTCAAAATCTGTTCTCCACAAGAGAAGCTCACCGCCAAGGACTCCACCCATGCACGCAGAACTTTCTATTTGGCTTCTACTGCCCTGCTGTCCAATGTAGATAATCACCAAGGGATGACAGACATTTGGGGAGAGTCTGTGACATGAAATATGGAATCAAACCTAACCAAAATCAAATCAAATTGAGGGCTAGAAAGATAGCTCAATAGGTAAACTGTTGGCTGCTTAAGCATGGGGCCCTGCATTTGGAGTCCCCAGTACTCACTGGAAAAGCATGTCACAATGGAGCAAGCCTGCTATTCCAACCCTGGGAGATGGAGGAAGGCCAATTCCTAGAGCTCCTGACCCATCCAGCCTAGCCTACCCAGTGAGTTCCAGGTCAGATACCCTGTCTCAAAAAAGAACAGTGCTTGAGAAACATAAGTTTATCCTCTAGACTACAGACACAGACACACACACAGAGAGACACACATGAACACATACACAGAAAGAAGAAACACAGTGTGCACATTTTAGACTATTTTAAATGTTTGAGTGCACTTGGAAAAATGCGGTACCATGTTTAAATTTTCTATGTCAATGTGAAGGGTCACAGGGTACTCAAATATTTGGTGGAACATTCTGGGCTTGTCTTTGAGGCTGTTTCTGGAAGACATTAAGGTGAGAACGGGTATGCTGAAGAGAGCCCGTTGCACTGCCCTAACCTAGAGTTGGCAGGCTCATCCAATCAGCTAAAGGCTGGAACAGAACTAAGGCCTCCTGCTGACAGCCGAGTTGGTGTCTTGGTCTCTTCCTGCCTCCAGATTCCAGCTCACCCATCAGCTCTTCCTACTCTCCAGCCTACAGGCTTTCAGACTGACAACATTGGGTCTCCCCCACCTGTACTGGAAGGATACCATTAGCTCACCTGGTCTCCAGCTTCCCTATTCAGATCCAAAGACCCCCTTAGTCTCCAGAATCACATGAGCCTACCCCTGCTAATAAGTCTCTTTACCCACACACGCACATCATTGGTCCTATTTCTCTGGAGAACCCTAACCAAAACTTTTTTTTTTTTTTTGAGGCACGGTTTTTCTGTATAGCCCTGGCTATCCTGGAACTCAATCTGTAGACCAGGCTGGCTTTGAACTCAGAAATCCACCTGCCTCTGCTTCCCAAGTGCTGGAATTAAAGATGTGCGCCACCACTGCCCAGCTTACCAAAACATTAAAAAAATTATTTAAAAAGCCATTTAATAACATACAAAAGAGCTGCAGTAAGTGGGATTTTCATAATCATAATAATGTAGATAATGATTCTTTAAAAGTTTAGTTATATTGGAGCTAGAGCAATGGCCCAGAGGCTAAGAGCACTGGCTGCTCTTCCAGAGGACTAGAGTTTGATTCTCAGCAGCCATAGGGAAACTCACAACCATCTGTAACTCGGGTCTGAGGAAATCCAATGCCATCCTCTGGTCTCTGCAGGAACTACATACACACTGCACACAAACATATATGCAGGAAAAAACCAACTATACAGATAAAATGAAATGACCCCCCCCCAAGTTTAGCTAAGATAAGGAAAGGGTAGGGAGGCTGGGATTTGGGGGTAGGAGGTAGTATACAGATGTGAAGTACTAAAGCCACAGTTACACTTGAAGAAAGCAAATGGAGAAGTCACATTGTCTAGAAACACTGAGACAAATGACAAGAAGAAAAAGCCCAGCGGTTCTGGGGGACAATACAGAATTGAGGAGGAATGCCATTGTCCTTGGGAGCTATTTTACATGATTTGTTTTCATATCATGCATGTGTCTGTAAGTAAAATTTAGGAAAGGAAGGCAGGTTCTCGAGTCACTAATGGTACACTAATACATATTAAGACGGGTGTAGGTGGAACCGAGGAGTGGCAACAATCAGAGCTGTCACCTTTTGCAAGGTCATTTATCTATAACCAATGACTCCGTATAGTGTTAAGGGTTTGTAGTTACAAGCAAAATATAAAGGTTATAAATTTATAACCAAACTAGTCACTTATATAATGTTTGAAATTAAGCAGTAGTGAATGGTGTTATCTGTGCCCTTTCCAGGAACTGAAGTTGGAAATAAACCTCATGACAATGTTTGCTTCCTCTTGGCAGCAAAGGGCTGCATATCACTATAAACAAGACTATATTTAATATATGTGTGCACATATGTGTGTGCATTTTTGGAGACCAGAAGACAACCTTGGGTCTTTTTTATCTCTTTTGAAGCAGGGTCTACTACTAGCTTGAAACTCATCAAATTGACTAGGCCGGCTGGCCACCAAAGCCCCAAGGATTGCCTTCTCTCTGCCTCCCTAGGGTCGGGGCGAGTGCTCACCATCACAGCCCCACCTCCATCGCTGCCTCTCCCCCATCACAGTGCTCTCCATCACTTTACATGGCTGCTGGAAATCAGACTTAGGTCCTCATGCTTACAGACTGAGATACTCCCTCAGCACATTAGTCAGGTTTTTAAAAAGGCAAGCTACCCATGGAGAACTGTGGAGGTTGCAGAGAGACCTCAGGAGAACAAATGAGGGGCAGGATTCCAATGGCATGCACATGAAAGCTTGGGATGTTTCCAATGACAGCAGCTCTTGGGGACTCACAAGATATTTTATTGCTTGGCCGCAAACACAGAACTCACTCCAGCTATTTAAGAGGTAAATATATTTAAAAGGTATGAGGCCATTCATGAGGAGCAACTCAGCTAGAAAGGGAAAACATACCACCCTAGAAACAGAGTAGGATTGTAGACCTGGGACTGTCAGCAGCTATCACCAGTACTCCACAGGGTACTAAATCACTAGTACTCTACTCCACAGGGTACTAAATCACCAATACTCCACAGGGTACTGAGGCACTACAGTCCCATGCAGACTTTCTAGTACTCTCTTCCATATCCCATTGACAATGGGAAATAAAGAACTACTATGTCTTCTAGGGTTGGGTGCAAATCTGTTTCAAGGAAAGCTGGGTGAGGGGGCATCCTCCTGTCTTCTTTCTTATTCTAGATTCTTCATTAGAGATGGGTCATCTAGCTTGAAAACTAGCAAAGGAGATCAAATTATTCTCCCTTGTCAGGTAGAAGACAGGAAAATGTTCTGGGATAAAGAAGTAGATGTGTTAACACTGGAGCAGAGAAGGTATCCAATAAGGGTAGAAGCCATCCAGTAAGGGGAGAGGGACCCATTAGAGGACAACACACTTCAATACTTCACATCCTTAGGCACATTATCACTGCCTGCTTTCTCTGTCAAATAAGGGTCCAGGTTCTTAAAAGGGATATATTCTGATTGGTCTATGCTCAATTAACAATTGTCCAATGGGTCCATTTGAGTCTTGGAGCTCAAAGGAGAACCCACAAAGGCCCCTGGTATCTATTTTGACATGAGTTCCATGAAACAGAGCTACTGTGCTGGGGACCGGGGTAGTGAGGTGGGGAAAGAGGGAGAGAACGCGAGAAGGGGTGAGTTTCTATGCTGCTGACGTCATCTCCAGCTCAGGAGCTTGGCTTTGAGATAACCGTGCTCCATGCTCATTATTTCTAGAAGTTGTAGGAACTGCTGTGTCTTGGGACAATCCACCCAGAGTGAGGAAGGGAAGGAAAATTACTGAATTACTTCTCATTTCTGTAATCAAAAGACGCAGCCTCTACCCATATCTACCAGGTTGCACATATGTGAGAGCCCAAGGGATGCTTGGAGTCTCTTCCCTCAGAGTCAACATGGAAGCCTCAGGGAGATCACATTTCCATAGACTCAGTGACCTCAGACAGGCTCTTGTCCACAGAAGACACGTGTAGTAGTGACTGAGCTATAATTGCTGTCTTGGGGGCAGCCAGGAAGCTGCAACATAGCACCTGGGAAATGTCTCAGGGTCTAGTTCCAAGTTAAATCTCTAATCCAAACTTCTGGAAACTTCCAGATATTTTCCTAAGAGGAAAAGTTTTCAAAAGGCAGTAATGGGAGCTGGGAGCTGAGGAAAAGGCTCAAGCAGTGAAGTGCTCAAGTGCGAACATGAGGACCCAAGATCATTCTCTAGACCCTTATTGAAAGCCAGAAATACTGGGGTGGCTTATAATCCCAGCACTGAGGAGGTGGAGACAGCTTGGGGGGCAGTGAACCAGCTAGTCTAGCCTTATCGGTGAGTTTAGGCCAGTAAGACCTTGTCTCAAAAAACAAGGTAAATAAGCACCGGAGGAATGATAATACACACATACATGTACATACATGCATGCACATGTCACATATGCAGGCATATAACACACACACACATGCACATGCATGCATGCTACAGTTGCTTCTTCATGCGATTTGTGTGCACTGGAAGATCCTGGTATTGTGACAGGGGAAGCCTGGATCCAGAAACAGCAGAGTTACCAGCAGATTTCTTTAAACAAGCATTCTTCTACATGGGTGTAGATGCTGTTGTGATTCCAAAGGTGGTGAAACTCACTGAACAACAGGCCTCCCTGAACTTTTAGGGGACCTTTTCTGCACACTCATTGCATTCATCATTCTCTGGGTGTACCCCTAGATCCACTCCCTGCACTTACTGACCCTCCTCTGTGTCTGAGGAAGCCCTGGCCCCTTGGCTTCCAGCTGCTTTTTGCCTGGCAGGCAGTGGGATAGTGAGGGACTCAGGACCATGGTTTAGACTCCCCACCTGTACCTTCACTTGGCCCTCTGACCTCAGCAGAGGCCATCAGATACTTCCAAGCATCTTGGTTTCCCACTGTGTACACTGAAGATCCTGTCTGCAAGGGTTTTCAGTTGCTACTTCTTCATAGGTCCCCAGGACAAGAAGGACTCACACTTACCAAATGAAGCAGTCTGGGGGTCAGGATGCTTCCTTTCCAATGGGGTTAAAGTGGCAGCACAAGAATGTCTCCATTGTCTTATCTTTCAACCCTGTTTATGGCTGTCACTTATCAGCTGTGTTCAAACTTATGACTTTGAGATCTGATGCTATCACCCATCAAGTTCACTCTTAAGAAACTTGCAACCACTCAGTTCCAAAGAAAGTGGTGGTTTTCTGTTTGTTTGTTTTTTAAATTAAATCCCATGTTTTACGTAAGCCTATGATTTTGCCTTGGGTTACATTCATAGCTGTCCTTGGCCCCATGGCATTGCCACCCATAGGCTGCACATACCTGGAGCTACAGAGCATGTTATACATATTGTACAGATTTACCTAAATATGAAAACAAGGAAGTCCGTTTCTCCAGAAAGCTGTTTTCCCAAGATTTTAGGTAGTGTGTTCGGCCTCTACCATAGAAATCTTTTTTTTTTTTAAAGACACAGGAGGCATCCATATTCCTGCCAGACTTAGCATCTAGCACCTTCTATTACTTGGGAAGAACTGCTCCAACTCCCGCAGTAAGCATTTGACACACATGTGCTCAGCCTCCTGACATTCGCCCCAGGGGTTTGGTCATCAGCTCCTGGGTGGCAAGGGTTCATTTTTGTTTCAAAAATGTACAAGACCATATTCCAGAAAGTCATGGTTGTCTCATAAAAGGCTACTTTGAACATTTTTAATCTCATGTTAAGTTCTCTACCTGAGGGCTTTTTCTAAGAATATACTTTTTATTTTACCACAGGAAATCAGATTGTTTTTTTAGATAATGTCTGGAACTGCTTTGGATATAAAGCATCTAAATTTAAAAATGTCCTCATGCATATCAGAGAAGAATGTAAGAACATTCATATTATCCCATAATGCCTATTACAGATAGAGCTATGGGGGACAGTCTAGATCTGTAGGTTTTTATAAAAACACTGTGGGATAATAAACAGATTATACTCAAATTTTCTTGGATGCTAGTACTGCTTTCTAAATATTAAAAACACTAACCCATGGCTCTGTAAAATAATGAACTTTCTTCTATCGCCTTCTGTAAATCTATTTTCAGCCATCATAGGCCATATGTGCCCTTTGCTTTTGCTCTTTCTTTCTTCCTCTCTTCTTACCCACCCCTGCTCTTTTCCTTTTCTTTTTCTCTTTGTGCTTTTTTTTTTCAAGATAGAGTCTCATGTAGCATAGGTTAGCCTCAAACTTTCTGTGCAACCAGGGGTAACCTTGAACTCCTGATCCTCCTATTTCACCTCTCCAAGTGCTGGGGTTTGGAGCATTAGCCACCACACATCTGGTTTTACAAGATCCCTGATCAAACTCAGGGCCCCGTGCATGCTAGGCAGGCACCCCAGTAACTAAGCCCACATCCCCAGTCCACTTTCTATTATAAAACACTTTGTTTTCCCCTGTTATATTGTGAAGGCAATGGATGTTTATGAATTTGTCTTTAACTCAAATACATTTTTCAAACAGAAGTATTGGGAGTAAGAAAATGGCTCTGTGGGTGAGAGCATTTGCTGTAGAAGTGTAAGGACGTGAGTTCAATCCCCAACATCCATGTAAGAAGCCGGATGTGGCTATGTACATGCCTGTGATTTCAGTGCTGTGTACAACAGAAAGAGGAGGATCATCGGGGCTTGTTGACTGCCAGTCAAGCCAAAGCAGTAAGCTCTAAGTTCAGTGAGAGACCCTGCTTCAAGGGAACATGATAGAGAAGGATGCTTGGTGTCTTCCTCTGGCCTCTGTATACATACAACACACACACACACACACACACACACACACGCACGCACACTCATGCACACAGCATACAAGTTGAGAAAGGAAGAAATCAATGAGCAGGAGGAAGAAGAAGAATCCTTCACAGATCTGCTCAGCTTTGCAACGGGCTCTGAAAACCGGAAGTGACTTAGATAGACTAAAAGGACTGGGAGACTCCTGCGCAGTCGGCACTTGAGCCAGTTCCTGGTGATGCAACTGCTTAAAGTAAGAAACCTATAAAGTGTGGCAGTGAGAAAGCAAGCGAGAGCCTATGTGGATCCACTCGGGAAAGTGGGAGAACAAGCAAGTGCTTACTGCGGGCCAGTGTGGATCCACTCGGGGGAGTGGAGGGCAAGTGAATGCTCACTGCGGACCTATGTGGGTCCACGCGGAGAAGTGGCGCTTAGATGTTGCATTACTTTTCTCCTTGTGACAAAAGGCCTGTTAAGAAGCTGCTTAAAGAGGAAGAGTTTACTCTCCACATTCAGGCCGGGCAAGGAGTCACAGCCATGCAATCTCTAGGTGAGTCTGCCCCATGTCTCTTACCCTGGGCTGCCCGTCCATGCCCTGGCCTAGCCAGCAGCCACATTCAAATGCTTTTTTGATGAATCTGCCCAGGTCCTTGCCCAGAGACATCATTCTCATCCCACTTTTCCAGAAACTGAATTTGTGCCTATTGTCAACCCCCACTAAATTTAAATCACACTAGCTTCACTGATCAAAAATCAACACTGAGTCTTCAAGGGATTCACCTAAAATCTCTTCCTCTGTGATCTTGAAATTAGCCAAGTTTGGAGAACCGGGAAAAGAAAACCATACTTCCACTCAACATAGACAGGCTAGAACCTCATATCAGACACCCCACCAATCAACAAAATCCACATGCCAGCTCCCATCACAACAACACATATATGTGGAAGACCAAGACAATATGTTCTCCCAAAGAGCACTTGTCCTATAGAAATATTCTCCAGTGATAATTATGGAGGAGAACCCTAGGTACAGACTTTAAAAGAACCATTTTAAACCTAATCAAAGAATTCAAGGAGTTTAAGGAAGTCACACATTAACATCTGGACAGTTGAAAGATGTCAGGAATAAGTTCCCGATTAAAGTCATAGAAAACATGAATAGCTACATGAAATTATGAACAGTTCAGGGAAAATGTTCTTGCAACAGAGGGAAATTTCACTTATCCCATTTTACTGATAGGAATGCTAAGGCCTCCATCCTGAAGCCAACAGACTGAACAGTGGAAACTTTGATGATTATTTCACATGGCTCCATGCAAAAGGACAGTATACATGATCATGATAAACTAGAACCTCCGCTATCAAACAACTTTAGAATCATCACTCAAAATCAAATTCCTGGTGGTACTAAACCAACCTTTAACTACCGGATGAGCCTCACTTATATATGCGAATACTTTTGAAATGGCATGCAGATAATCTGAAAATTTTCTAATGCTCTGGAAAGGTAACTCCCCTCAACAGATTGTATCCCAACCCACTGTAGGCACTGACTTCCTATAAATCAAACTGAACCATATTTATTCAAGGACTTTGCTAGGGTGAACACACAGTAAATATTTAATAAATGAAAACTCACTTTTGCAATCTGTATAGTCATTCAATAATTTATCTGTTTTGGAAATTTGGATTTATAGTCAGACTCTTGACATTCCTCAGGCATACATCCGGAACCTTCTCAAATTCCCAGATTCACAAATACAAAAATGTTTATAGAGGCTCCCAGCTTTCTCCTGAATCACATTTCCATGGAGAGTCGTAGGGGTTTCCTGTCCGTAGCCTTGTACCATACGTGACAAGTTAATCATACTTAAGAATTTCGCCAACTAAGCTGACTTTAAAAGGCCTCTCATTTAACTGCCATTTTTCACCACACAGAATGAATTTTAGTTAGTTAGCCAAGCTCTGTTGTTAATGAACATTTGCACAGAGAACAAGAAAGCTGAGAGGCCCTCTTTCTAGGGCTACTTTGTGAAGGAGACTGAATCACCATCTCCGTAAACCACAGGTATAGTCTCCCGAGGGAACACATATGCAGCCACAAACCTGCAGTGAAGGACACACACAAAGGATCTAAACAATGGCATTTTCTTGAGTCGGGGCTTATCTGTGAAACCCATAGGTGAAGCTCATTTAGTAGTTCCACTGTTCTTATTCCAGTCAGAATTAAAAGAAGTTGGGCCTGGGAGACTGGTCCATCAGTAGTGTTTGGCATACCATCACCAGGATCCTCTGAGTGAGGTCACCCAGACCCCTGTTCAAAGCCAGGCAAGGTAGTAGGTGCCTATAATCCCTGGAAACAGGGGGATTCCTGAGCTCTGCAGGCCAGCCAGTCTAGCTGAATTTGTGAGTTTCGGGTTCATGAGACCCTGCTTCAAAACTAAAGTGAAGAGACGCCATCCAACAACAACAACCCCTGGTCTACACACACACACACACACACACACACACACACAGGTGTATGTCCACATAGAAAAAAAATAAGGGGGAGTTTTGAAGTCAACTAAGTTGACTGAGTTTGATTACAGACATGCTGGCCACTGGGACTACGAAAGTCTGTACTTTGTATGTCTGGGTTGACTAAAAGCTAAGCGTGGAGGTTTGCACTGTCTTCAGCAGCAGNGGAGAGGAAAGGAGAGGAAAGGAGAGGAAAGGAGAGGAAAGGAGAGGAAAAGATAAAAGAATCCACCAAGAACCCCCAAAAGGCACACAGGAGTGAATGTATAAGCATTGAGGACAAGAGGTCAGGACGTGGAGATAGAAACCGAATTCACATGCTGCCCCCAGTCTGACATCTTAGCACTTGGGAAGTGGAGGCAGGATTGGCTCAAGGCTGCTCTTGGTTACACATCTTGAGTTTGAAGCCAGTCTGGATTACATGAGACTCTGTCTTAAAACATCAGAAAAAGCAAAAACAGAAAAAAAGAAAAAGAGAGGGGAAGGGAGGGAGTGGGGGTGGGGCAAGGAAGAGAGAGGGAACACGGGAAAGAAAGAGATTTTTGATGCTGATGAGAAACAGAATCATGGGATCATGTGGAATACCTAGCGTATGCACTTCAGAACACTTGAAGACCCCACAGCCAAAGTGCTGGATTGCTTCACTTATCTCTGCCCCTTTCCGTCCCAAAGGTTTTGTAGCATTTTGCTGCCAGATTCATTTTCTTGAAGCCCAGCTGTGAGCCTCTTACTCCTGCCCCTCACTGCCTATAAAATAATTCCAATTTCCTCGGCTTTCCTCCTGTTTGAGACCCTCTGTAACCTGGCCCCAGTGATCTGGGCCAATCATACCTGGCATTTCCCTCATTCACATACCCTTGCTCCAGTCAAAGATATTCACTGATGTTCCCTAATAGGTCTGGGTATTTTATTTTACATTTTCCTTTTCTTTCTTTTCTTTCCTTTCTTTCCTCCTCCCCCTCCTCCTTCTCCTCCTCTTTTTCTTCCCCCTCCCTCTCCACCTTCTTTTTAAGATGGGTTCTCAGGTAGCCCAGGCTGGCCTTGACCTCCTGAGCTTTCCAGACAGGCAGGAACGCCACCACGCACCCACTTTGTATTCAGCATTCTCTGCCTAGACGCATTACTTATATTTTTTTTCCTCTGTCAAGAATGTCCTTTCTCCTCTGTCTGCATGTGCCCAGCTTGCCTTCCTCTTAGAGGCTGGGAGGTCACATGTGCAACAGTACTGTGAAAGAATAACATTTGCACATCTCTATGCACGGCCATCTCACTGGAATCACAAGCCATTTCTTAATTTTCCACATAAGAAACCGTGGCCCTGGGAGGCTGGGGCATGTGTCCAGGGATGGATGGGGTCTTCTACCAGCTGCTTTTCCTGCTGCTGCCCCAAGATTTGGCAGGGCACTTGCCTAGTATACATGAAAGCACGGTGGTCCCACCCCCACCCCACCCCCACACTCTGAATAAATTGGGTATGGTGGTGCATGCCTCAGAGGTAATGCTTGCCTATGAGTTCTGGAGGTAGAGATGGGAGCACAAGAGGCCCTGGCCTTTGCTCAGAACAAAGAACGGCTTTAAGAAACAGCTAAGCAGTATTTTGTCTCCTTGGGGGGTTGGGGGGGGGGTGAGCAGTGCACCTTTGCCTTCCGTGTGAACTCTAATTCACTTGTCCAGCCCTGAGTCACAGTTTCACTTGGCAGCCCCCTACGTGGCCCTTGCCAGGTTCCACCAGGCAGGACACTAGCTGATTGAGAAGGGCACAGGCTCCAGGAACCAGGGCAGATGAGATGCCTGACGCTCCCTGCCTGGGACATGCCATGAGAACACACCCCAGCAGCAGCAGCCTCAGCTCATGTGCCCCGCTGGAGGATGTTTAAAAGACACCATTTATCACCCAGGGTGGGACAGAAGGTTGCTAAAGCTATTTATACAATCACCAAAGCCGGCTTAAACAAACAGCAGCTGGGTGTTAGACATGGTGCCATGATTGACTGATGGAGGTCTATTAGGCACGCAAACCCCAGTACCTACACATGCCCTGGATCATGGCCAAAGCTATTACGTGATGCGCTGTTACATAAACTTAACGGATGGAATTTGGGCCGTATACATCTCATCTGCTTCCCCTTTCTAACTTGTTTGGCCTTGAGAGGGTATTTGGATGATTGGAATGTAAGCACTCACTCCTCCATCCTCCCCCTTTTTAAATGATGGGCAGGTCTGTGAACAGAGCAAGCACAGCTTCCAGTAGTTACTAAAGTACCAACAGCTTGCCCCAAGCCCCAAGCCCAGAGCTCCACTCTCTTGTGTAACTCTGACCTATTTTAAAGGGTTATCTTACTTTTATGTGGATATGTGTGTGTGTGCGTGTAGGTGTGTACAGATGAGTGTAGGTGCCTGTGGAAGCCAGAATAAGATCCTGCCCCAGGAGGAGCCTAGTTCAGGTACTTGTGAGCTGTCTGAGGGAAGTGCAGGAACCAAATTCATAGACTGCCTGTGAACTCCTTGGAGCTCTGCTGGTTTCCTGCTGTTCTATTGTGATGAGGACTTAGTCCTGGGTGCCTTCTTGGAGCTGCCTACCCAAGCATGCCCTGGGTCTCCTCAACCCTTTAGGAGGCACATGCTTTCCCAAGGTCAGCTCCCACCCCAGGCAATACACTCTCCTCAGCCTGGCCCCACAAAGAAATAGCAAGCCAGCAGGATGTCGGAGACACAGACCAACCACAGGCAAAGTGGGGCTTCTAGTCTCCGAACTTTCCTTGATGTCTTATAGCAGTTACAAGTTCTGGACTTCCAGGTTGTTAGTCAATGCTAAAACATTAACAATTGTTAAATGTTGAGTTCAAAATTTAGAATTCAGAGTATGGCTTTTGGCTTTTGCTGGTTTTCTTTTCTTTTCTTTTCTTTTTTTTTGGTTTTTCGAGACAGGGTTTCTCTGTGTAGCCCTGGCTGTCCTGGAACTCACTTTGTAGACCAGGCTGGCCTCGAACTCAGAAATCCGCCTGCCTCTGCCTCCGGAGTGCTGGGATTAAAGGCGTGTGCCACCACGCCCGGCTCGCTGGTTTTCTTTAATACAAAATGGTATGTATTTTATTTGAACTCATTTGGGGTTTATGCTGTTGTTCTTGTTGTTGTTTTGAGTTGTTTGTTTTTGTTTTGTTTTTTGAGATAGGGCCTTCTCTACTCCATGCTGGCCTGGAACTTGACCTTGAAATTTAAATTCTGGTTATGTAATAATGAGCAACTAACCCCACTAATAACTTGAAAATTTGGGATGGACCTATGTCCCTTATTGAACAAGGAGATCCTTCCAGGTGTTTCTGCCTCCACCTCCTTGAGTCTTGGGGCTAAAGGCATGTGCAGCCATGTTCAGTTTATACACAGTGCTGGGGAATCAAAGCCCAAGGTTTTATGCATGGTGGGCAAGGCCTCAACATCTGAGCTATATCCCCAGCCCTTCCTGACTTTATTTCTGAAGCATTTAACCATGGTTAAGCATGTCTGTCCACAAAAGTAATGGTAGATGGTGAGCGACAGTGGTGGTGGTGTTTGTATACCATGCTAGGAGTAAATGAAAGAATACACACTGAAAACCAGACCCTACCCACTGATGGGAGCAATGGGATGCAGGCAGTGGGATGTAGGCAATGGGATGAAGGCAATGGGATGCAGGCAGTGGGATGAAGGCAGTGGGATGCAGGCAGTGGGATGAAAGCAATGAGATGCAGGCAATGGGATGAAGGCAATGGGATACAGGCAGTGGGATGCAGGCAATGGGATGAAGGCAATAGGATGTAGGCAATGGGATGCAGGCAGTGGGAGGCAGGCAGTGGGATGAAGGCAGTGGGATGCAGGCAGTGGGATGAAGGCAGTGTGATGCAGGCAGTGAGATGTAGGCAGTGGGATGCAGGTAGTGGGATGCAGGCAGTGAGATGCAGGCAATAGGATGCAGGCAGTGGGATGAAGTGGAGCAACTGCTTTGTGTGGAGGGGAACTATAGCCTCAGTCTCATCTTTGTCCCCAAAGACCAGAAAAACACTCTGACTTCAGAGAGGCTGCTGGAGATCAAAGGACACTGCCAGTGACCAAGAGTGACCCAGCTGAGGTAGTGGCAGTCGCAGAATGGGGAGAAAGTGAAAATCTTAGAATGCCTCTCAGATTTAACAAAAATGGCTGTGAATTGTAGCTCTTGGTAATGTGTGTCACAATTACCAACATCAGAGAATCACATATCCCTGCCTAGTTTCTGCTACAACGTGCTTGGGTTTAAGGGACCTCCAATAGTTGCTTGGGGGCAAAGCCTAGGCTTCGCAGCTAAGAGATAATGATGATTTGTGTGACTTCAGAATCTGATGGCAGTGCTATCCAGGCTGTGGCTAATGACAGCTGGTTTTGGAAGCAGAGCAGCCCACATACAAATCATGGCTGCTAGATCGTTTTATTTTGCTACAGTGGATAGAGCCGCAGATGCAGACAGGAAGTATAACCAGGGGCAGAGGAAAGTGTGTTTGCTGGAGCTGGTGTGGTATTTTCAACTACCTTGATTTTGTTCCTTTGGATCCACTGTCCCCATCATAAATTTCGGAAGTTAATATATTGTGCTCAGCAGGAGTAGGGAGATGGTTTAGTCGTACAAGCGTAAGGAGCTCTCTTTGAGCCCTAGAATCAGGTGCACGCTTGTAATCGCAGTGCTTCGGGCACAGAGCCAGGCAGATTACAGACCCAAGCTTAGAGCTAGCCTAGATTATTTTTGTGAGCTCCAGTCCAATGAGAGAGCCTATCTCAGCAAACAAGGTGGGACACTGACTGAGAAACAGTATGCAAGTTTGACTCAGACCTCCACATACATATACATGGACAGGCATTTCAGATGAGCATGCTTACACACACACACACACACACACACACACACACACACACACACACTCACACTCACAAGCACACACACAAGTCTACTGAGAAAGGAGCTCTGTCTCTGACCACCGGTCTTCATAAGTCTTCTTTCTGTCAGATCCATATTGTTGGATTTTTATTTTCATTTAAAATATGAGCCCATGTTAGGCAATGTATAGTGTATATTCTTATTCATTTGCACTACCTTGCCACCACCACTGAATTTTAAAAATCAGAAGCTTATTATAGATATTTTTAAATGAAACCTAAGGCACTACCTAGTTAACATTATGAATATCTTAAAAATTGCACCCTCGTAGCTGAGGATGTAGCTTGCTTGCTCAACAACTGCTTACTTAGCATACATTAAACACTAGCTTCCACCCCTAGCACTGCACAAACTGGGCATGCTGGTGCACGCTTACAATTCCTGCACTACTGCAGATAGAAGCAGGAAAGTCAGAAGTTCAAGGTGAACCTCTACTACATAAAGGGTGCAAGGCCAGCTTGGGATACCAAAAGACTTTGTCTCCCGAAAATACAAAAATAAAAAGAATCCAATCTCTGGGATATAGTAAGGAACCAATAATTCATACAGGTTAATCCCAAATTTTCAAGCCTTAGTGAGGTCAACATACTTAGCTTTGCAAGCATGACTTGAAAAGCCACAGAACTGAAGACGCATCCAGTGTGCTATTATTCCTGCCCTCCATGTCCAACAAGACATCTGTAATCAATCCCTGACACTCCTTGAGCCTAACTTATCAGTCATGCTCAATCGAAGCTGGCACCCATAAGTAGTGCACTATATGCTAAAGAGAACAGCCCGCATGCTAAACACACAGCACATACCATACTCCAGCAATCAGTTGAAGGGAGGAGAAATATTTACAGCCTTACAAAAGGAGAATCCAGGATGAAAAGTTGGTTGCTCTAAAAGATCTGAGTGGGGAAACGTGGGCCTTAGCTCAGCTGGGCTGCGAAGGGTAGCCAGGCCATAAATAATCACTCCAGGGCAAACTATAAGGATAAGATAAGCATGCACAGAGGCCAACTTCACCCAGATGGAGGCAGGAACACGCCCACCCTTCTGCCTTGGACTATAGAGATACGTGGGATTTCCCCCTCTAATCCTTTGGAAGCAAGTCCCACTGAATCACGAAACGTTCTCTGCAATTTCTGAGAAGCGGAGATGGGGATGGGCGCTATTTAACAGGTTTGAGGGATGGATTATGTCAGTGGGAGAGAATGTTTTTGATAAGTATGTAAAGGAGAGCTGATATTACCATTTAAACCCACACTGCCTATCTGTTGGTCAAATTCTAGTTGTAAACCGCCTCACTCCAAAATCCCCTTATTGCTGGTCAGACAGGCATTTCTCGGCATCCACACAAGGTTCGAGAAAAGGCCCGGCCACTCCTTCTGAGAGCCCTCTTCCAAGCTTACAAGCTAAGGGCCTCTGGAGGGTGAGAAGACGGTGCTACAAGAGATTAAAAAAGAGCCTCAGGATTTCCTGGAGAAGTCTTGACAGCCCTTCATGTACAAACACATTTGTTTGTTTTTTTTTTAAAGAAAATGACTCAGTCACAGCTCCGTTGAAGGAGGGGACAGATCCCTTGGTGGCCCCCGAGGCACAAGACTACTCTCAGGCTGGGAGGCTGTGCTTACCCAATGTTTATCTCGGTGTGTGCACACGCATGTGCACACAGAACTGTGGGTATGGCACGTCGAGAGGTTAGAGAGTAGCCTCCGGTGTCAGTATTCAGACACCCTCTACCTTTGGTTCGAGACGGTATCTCTCAACAGTGTAAGACTGCCAAGCAGCCAGGTTTGCCTGCAAGCTTTCAGAGGGATGCTCCTGTTTCTACCTCCCATCTAGCCGTGATGAGATTAGAGGCGTGTACCACCACTCTTGGATTTATGATGGTTCTGGGAATTTGAACTCAGGTCCTTCACTTTACGGATTGAGCCATGTCCCCTATGCCCATAACCTTTTGTTGAATCCATTTTTTTTCTCTACAACCTGGCTAGACCATGCAACCCTCAAGAGCTCCCTATGGCTGCGGGATGGACCTACTGTGGAGTATGACGTCAGCCCTGTGTGGAGCAGTCCTTGCAGAACACTGAGAGGGAAACCGCAGGTTTGGGACTCGTTGTTTAATATTTTGCAATGGGCTTAAGCTCTATGCTTGATTTCAGATCCTTAGGATTATTCGTATTGAAACTAATCTGCTTATTAGATGTTGAAACACTCCCTCAGGCTGCTTTTCATTAATTACCCAGAATGACACTGGTTCAGGTGCCAGGGAAAAAAAAAAAGAGCTTTTACAAGAATCAGTTGCACCTTCCAGAATACCACAGAGCAGGGACAATTTCCCCCTTCAGCGACCTTCCCTTTTTCCTATCCTAAACTTCCCAGTGACTTAGAGAGTTGGGTGAAACAGGCCCCATCCTGCACTCACTTTCCTCTCCAGCTAGCCAGAACAGTATGGAGACAAGCAGCAGACATGTTCTAGAACATTCCACATTTATAATTCTAAGTAGGGGAGGGAGGAGGAGAGCTGATCTACTGAGTAGGAGTAAGGCTCTCAGAAAAGAGGAAAGAGAATCATCGAGAACTCTTTTTGACACCACTCAGCCCAGAGGCCACCCTCTTACACAGAAAGTAGCACCCTATGCCCATGTGTAAATGTACACCTTTCAACCAGTGTCACAGATGCATAATGACTGTAGATACAAGGGAGCCACACAGCATATTGTCATCCTCATGTAAGGAGACCATTCGTACAGTTGTTAGGAATGCACAAAGCAAGAGGGATGGAAGACCACCAGCCCCAATCTAGAGCACAATTCCAATCATCTTCCAATGGTATTGAAAAGCTTTCCCCTGAGGCTGGGGAGATGGCTCAGTGGGTGCAGCGATCACCACCCAAGTTTGGTATCTGGAGTTCAGAACCTTAGTATCCCCTGTAAATGTCAGGCTGGTAGCCAGAACCTAAGCTAATAGCCATCTGACAGATGTGAGGCGAGTCACCTTGAAATTCTAATTTGCATTCCCTGGTATTCAGTGTTGTTGGGTGTTTTATGATACATCTGTTGGCCTTTTGTATGTCCTAGAGAAATGCCTGTGTTGGCCTTCTGTCTATTTTAAATAGGAATAGCTTTTATGCTGTTGGTTCATTTGAGTTCCTCATATAAGTTGACATGAACTCTGACCTCAAGCAAAGTTTGCAAATAATTTCCCCCAATTGTGGGTTGCCTCTTCCTTCTCTGGCTGGTAGAGAAAACATTTTAATTTGCTATAATCCTTTTGGCCTGTGATCTTTGAGCTCTGTCTTATTTCTATGGCTGTGAAGAGACACCATGACTAAAGCATTTAAGTGGGGGCTTGTTTGCAGTTGCAGATGTTTAGTACATTATCATGATGACAGGGCTGAGAGCTATATCCGGATCCTTAGGGTCAGGGTTAGGTATGACAAGCTTCTGAAACCTCAGTGACATACTTCTTTCAAGGCCACACCTCCTAATCCTTCTAATCCTAATCAGAGAGTTCCACTCTCTGGTGCCTAACATTCAAATATATGTGCTTATGGGGGCCATCTTTTTCAAACCACAAGTCCCGTCAGAAGTCAAAGGCAGATTTGCTATGCCTCCAGTTGTTTTGTAACTATCACTCTGCAGTTTTGGGTCAGTTCCCCCTAAAATCCTTTTGTTCCTCTGTGGCCAATTAAAAAAAAAAAAACTTCAAGTAAGGGTAGGGACTAGGGAATTTTAGAATAGTTATTACAATTACGACACTTATATTGGCTATAAGTGTCACCTTCCAGAACTGAAAGGACAAAGGGAGAAAAAGAAAAAGAATAACTTCTAAATAACAGTGTGTCACCTGTGTGTGTGCGTGCGTGTGTGTGTGTGTGTGTGTGTGTGTGTGTGTGTGTGTGTGTTGAGATGCATATGTGTAGGTCAAAAGGACATTCTGTAGGAGTTTCTCTCCTTCCACCATGTTGGTCCTGACGATCAAATGCACACCATGAGGCTGAGCAGCAAGCACTGTTACTCACAAAGCCATCCCACTAGCCTGAGAATACATTCTTAAAGTTCTTTAAAAAAAAATTTATGACTATGATGTTTTGCTTGCATGTATGTATGTGCACCACATGTGTGCCTCGTGCCTGTGGAAGCCAGAAGAGCATTGGCTCCCCTACTAGAGTTACAGATGGTTAAGAGCTGCCACATCAGTGCTGGGAATCACAAAGACATAAGAACACACTTCTGCAGGAAGAACCCAGTGCCTCCTCGGCATCCTTGCTTCCAGGACAGTAGGCATTTGTAGATAGACTTCTAGAAAATTCTTACACAAATTCCTCTATGCACATCTCACTATTTCAGTCCAGTGGAAGAATATCCAATGATCTTAATTGTTGCAGCCGAAAGAATAGTTTTGTTAAAGTATAACTCTACTCAATAAAATGCTTGGGTTACACAAGAACTGTCAGGTGGGTTTGGAAAACTGCATACACCTATGTAATAGCCATGCCAATTATGAGAGAACATCACCATCAATCCAGAAAGCTCTATGGTGTTTCCTTCTAGCTAAGCCCACCACCTGCATAGGTCAAACACTGGCATTCCCTTACCATAACCTGCCCCCCATCCACTTCTATAGCATCACAGGAATGGAATTGGACAGTGTGTCCTCTTGTGTCTGGCTGACTTTGCTCACAATAATCATTCTGGGCTTCAACCCGATTTTTATATGTATCAGTAGCACATTCTTCTTTTTATTGTCAAATAATACTCCACGGGATGAATGTACAACTAGTTTCTGCAGAATCCTTTGCTGGATACTTGGTTTGTTTCCAGTTGATCTCTTATGGAAAAAAGTACTAAGAACATATTTTGAACAAACACTGCTGTTGACATACGCTTCCTTTCATTCATCTTGACTAAATTAATCTGTGCCTATAATTCCAGAGCTGTGTCACAGATATAGGAAGATTGTGAGTACTTACTGGTTATCTTCCAGTTTAATGTGAGGCTCTGTTTCATGGGATGAAGGCAGAAAGCAGCTGAGATAACACCTGTAGTCCTTTTCTCTGCCTTCTGCATACATATGCATGGGTGCATGCATCCATCCCCCACATCCTTACACACACACACACACACACACACACACACACACACACACACACACAGCGGGGATGGGGGGCGGAGAGAGGCTCTGACTCATATGTCATGGTTGCTAAGATTGACAGGACCAATAAGGTGTCTTGAAAGAGAAGTCACATTTACACAACTTTCACTAGACTGTGTTGTGTACACCACAGGTATATACAATCAGAAAAAAAAAATACTTGTGATTAGAAATTGAAATGTACCACCATAGGCCACTTGCTTGAACACTTGGTCCCCAGTTAGGTGGACAAGGTACAGTTTTGGAAGGGTGTGAAACCTTTAGGAGGTGGAGCCTTGCTGGAGGAAGTGGGTCATGGGGTGGGGGATGGGAGGCAGACCATGACATTTCATAGCTCAGCACCACTTCCTGGTCACTCTGCTTTCTGTATCTGAACGCAATGTGACCAGCCAACTTCCTGCTTCTGCTGTCACACTTTCCCTGTCTGCTTTCAAGTCTTCTTCACCATGATGGATTGTAATCCTTGGAAACCATAAGCCAGAATAAACCCTTTCTCCATGAGGATGCTTTAATATAGCTATTTTACTACAGCAATGGGAAAGTAACTAAGATAACAAGTTGTACAGGATGTGGAACTATTCAGTGTTTCTGCACCTATGGGGTATATCTATCATGCATAACACTAGATGGAGTACTATATAATTCGTCCCAGTGTCCAAGTCATCATATTAAACTGTTCCATTCTAGGTATGGTGACCACATAATGCATTATCCAAACCAAATATGAGAGTGAAGGAGAGCTGGGATAACAGCCCCAAACAAGACCCAGGGCACCCCAATTCTCCCTCCTCCCTGTTACAAGCTTAAGGTCCAGGACTGTGAGAAAAATTCCTAGAGGCATGATCCGAGGCGAGGTCATCATATCCAGGAAATGTGATTAAAGGCCCTGGAAGAACCATCGGGTGAAACTGATGTGTTTATCAGAGCCTGTGCTCTGCTTTTACTATTCTATGTGGCATTGTGCTGAATGAGTGCAGCTGTTTCCCTAAGTAGGCACAAGCGAATAGCAGAAGACATACAAACACAGCCCAGAGCCCAATGCAAAATCCAGCCGTCAAGTCTGAACACCACACAGAAACGCTAGCAGCCTCCCCCTCCCTCCCACTGCTCAGCCTGGGAGCTATTTGAAAGGAAGAAGAATAACGTCAAGAAAAGAATGTTAGTGGGAGGGGGAGAAGAAAAATTATTTAGACAAAACCAAAATAAATGCCACTTCCATAACCATTTGTCTCCTTACAGCTATTTGAGAAACACCATTGTCAGTAAATATTAGAAAACACAGCTGAATTTTTTTTAGTAACACACTGTAAGATATAGTTCGCAAATCCTGGATTATTTTGGATGTGGCTTATAGTGAAGACAAACATATGATTTATTCTCTCTCTCTCTCTGTCTGTCTGTTTGTCTGTCTGCCTGTCTCTCTCTCCCCTGCCTATGCCCCGTATGCATGTGTATGTTCAATGATATGAGACACATGTGGCTGTACATATGAAGACCGGAGTCAACTTCAGGGACCACCCACCCACCTTATCCTTTGAGACAGGATCTCTTGCTAGGCTGGCTGGCCAGTGAGCCCTAGAGTCTGTCTTCATCTCCCGACATTGGAATTTGAGTTATGCACCATACCTGGCTTTTTCCATGGGTCTGAGAATTGAACTAAGGTCCCTTTGCTTACATAGCAAGCACTTTAATGGCTAAGCCACCTCCCCAAACCTCATATTGATTTGTGTGGAGGAATGTTTGAACATCAGGCTGACCCCACACTTGATTTCCTCTGTTTCATGGGATGTGGGTCCCTGACCACAGGGTCAGACACATGGCCTGAATTAGCCCAGGGAACCCATGCCTTAAAACAGAGTTCAGGGACTGAAACATGATCAGAAAAGATCACTATGCAGTTTTCCTGACAGAGGTTCCTAAGCACTGATGTACCACACCACATAAGCTATGGGCCACAGCATTGACTCACAGATCTAGTGGCCAGGAATCACAGTCAAGGTGGGAGCGGGGTCATGCTCTCTTCAAAGTGTCAGGGAGGGATGGCAGTGTAAGAGTCTTCCCATGTTTCTTCCTGGTTTCTGGAAGTGCCTGGAAACCTTTGGTGGTCCTGGCATATGGCCATGCTACTTTACTTCCCGTCTGCCTCTGTCATGGGCTGTCTGTGACTTTGCACTGGTTTCTCAGTGTCTGTACGTGGTGGCTATATCCCTTCTGAGGAGGGCAGTCACAGCACACAGGGGTCTACCGGACCCTCCACCTACCCCACCCTCTTTAGTCTGAGCTCACCTTAATAAACATGTTGGTTACAACTAGAAAGATTCCCGACGAGGTCACTATCTTACTTGGGGCTCCTACTGCTGTGGCAAAAAACCATGATTCAGCTGGATATGGTGGTGGCACACATCTTTCATACCGGCACTCAGGAGGCAGAGGCAGGTGAATCTCAGAGGCTAAGGCTAGTCTGATCTACCAAATGAATTCCAGGATACTCAAGGCTACATAGAGAAATCCTTTCTTAAAAGAATAACAAACAAACAAAAACAAATTTAAAAATCCCAAAAAGCAAGTAGGGTGAAAAGGACATCTTTTCTTATGATCTGTTGAAGTCAGGACAGGAACTCAAGCAGAGCAGGAACCTGGAAGCAGACACTGGTGCAGAAGCCTTGGGGGAGTACTACTTACTGGCTTGCTCAGTCTGCTCTCAAATATATACCAAGACCACCTGCCCAGAGGTAGTACCATTCACAGTGGGCTGGGCCCTCCCAGGTCAGTTATTAATCAAGAAGATGCACCACAAGCTTGCCCACAGGCCAATCTGGTAGGGGTGTTTTCTCAATTGAGGTTGCCTCATTTAAAATAACTGTAGCTTGCGTGAAGTCAACGTAAAACTAGATAACATAGTCATATCCACTGGTATTAGAAACTAGAGCAGCTCTTCTCAACCCATGGGCCCCAAATCTCTAGCTCCCAAATTATTTCTTGGTAAGCCTCTACTCCCCAAATATTTATATTCTGATTCATAACAGTAGCAAAATTACACTTATGAAGTAGCAAGAATTAGTAATTTTATGGTTAGGAGGGTTCACCACAATATGAGGAGCTGTATTAAAGGGCCACAGCATTAGGAAGGCTGAGACTCTCTGGACTAGAGTTTTAACGTGTCTCTGCGGGAGCCAGGGTGGGAAGCAAGTACTCGCTGACCCAAAGCACCAGGAGAGAAATGCTGAGCTCTGGGTGCTAAGCCATGCAAGTCTGCTCACCTGCCTGGGCAAGTGGCAAGTGGAACCAAGGGTTGGAGAGAGACTGAACAGGGAAAGCAGGGAGCTGGGTTTTCAGGAATGCAGCCAATCTGAACCCAGCCCAACACTTTAATTTCTCAGTAATATGATGAACGAAAATATCTTTTTGATTAAATATATTTAGTTTGGGTTTCTCCCACAATGATGAGATAACTGGTGTATTCAGTAATGAACAGTGCTCTGTAATACAAATCTAAGTAGTTCCCTATGATCTATGTGGGCTACTTATAAAAATGCACCAGCCATGAAATCAGGCATCAGGGCACATGCCTGTAATCCTAGTACTTGCGAGGTAGCTACAGGAGAATCATCATCATCATCATAATAATAATAACAATAAGAAGAAGGAGGAGGAGAAGGAGGAGAAGGAGGAGGAGGAGGAGGAGAAGGAGGAGGAAGAGGAGGAGAAGGAGAAGGAGAAGGAGAAGGAGAAGGAGAAGGAGGAGGAGGAGGAGGAGGAGGAGNGAGTGCTGGGATTAAAGGTGTGCGCCACCACGCCCGGCTTATGTTTCTTTTCTTAAAAACAAAACAAAACAAAACAAAACTCCCAGGTTAATTTACTGATACTATCTGCCAAGCCTTCAGCTTCAGGCTGCTAAGTGGCTAAGTGTGCATCCCTCCCTCCTACAGTCACTCTTTGTGCATGCGCCTCACCTGCCGTGGAACGATGCCTACAGCTAATGCATCCAGCACACTTGGCATGGGCCAGGTGCTCTTCAAACAAACATATTCCTCATAGCCACCAACAGGGCAAATATCACAGTTCCATAGATATTTTTTCACAGACAGGACAACTGAGGCACAGAGGGGACATGGAGCTTGGGGGAGGGCTAGCTTTTAATCTACACAGAGTGGTACCCATCAAACACTCTGCTCTCCTTTGTTCTCCCAGTCTTTCCTTGTCTGAATTCTGTCTTATCTCCAAATCAAGGGCTCCCAACCTCCACTGTGCAGAAAAACCATCCAACCCTCCACTAGTGAGTCCTGTTCTTTGAGTCTAGAATGAAATCTATGAAGTGTAGCTTATCAAATGTATCCAGGAGACTCTAGCACCCAATGAAAATGGGCAGTTCCATGTAGCTTATTTCTATCTAGTTTGTAAGTGGCAAACACAGCAGTGTTTGATGTAAAATAAATATAAAATATCAGAACCATTAGATTACATTGTTGCTAAAAGTATGATCTATCAGCCGGGCGTGGTGGCACATGCCTTTAATCCCAGCACTTGGGAGGCAGAGGCAGGCGGATTTCTGAGTTCAAGGCTAGCCTGGTCTACAAAGTGAGTTCCAGGACAGCCAGGGCTACACAGAGAAACCTGTCCCAAAAAAACCAAAAAAAAAAAAAAAAAAAAGTATGATCTGTCATTTCAAAACCCAGTTATACCCTGTTTAAAGGGTGTGTGTACATGTGTGTATGTCTGTGAATATGTGTATATGTTTGTATGTATGTGTATATATATATATATATATATATATATATATATATATATATATATGTGTGTGTGTGTGTGTGTGTGTGTGTGTGTGTGTGTGTGTGTGCGTGTGTATGCATGTGTGGTGTGTGTATAAGTTGCTGTGTGTATACATGTGTGTATACATATACTTATGTGTGTTTACATGTATCTCTCTCTCCCTCTGTCTGTGTGTATCTGTCTGCCTGTCTATCAATGTTAAAAGAAGAGAAGGGAAAGAAGCCCCCCTGGCCTCTTAAACATTACAAAGTACTGTGCATAGAAGTTTCTGGTATAATCTGCTAATAGTCCAAAACCCTCAAGGGTTTATAAAGAATTCTGCTGTATGTCATCAGAAGCACTAGATCTTCTGGAAGATGAAAGAAGAGAGGGAGGAATGAGGCTCAGCAGGAGGAAGCCATCCCCTGCTTGGGAGGGGAGAGAGGAGAGAGGCCGCTGGTCCCCACCTCAGGGTGGCGGGAGCTGGCTTGGCCTGATGCAAACCATATGGAACAAGATTCCATTTGAAGCAGAATGTGAAGGAATCGGTGAGGAGAGAGACTGGGCGGACAGGAAGGCTGGGCTGAACTCTGGCAGTCCATGAGGAACTGATTGCCCAGGTCAGCCCATCTCCTGGGGCTCTGGAAGCCTACCTGCTGGCCACCCTGACTACTGACATACATGGCCTCCCAACAATAGCAGCTGCAGAAGGGGAAGATTTGTTTCCCTCTTGAGACAAAGTCTCACATAGCCCCTGTTAGCTTCAAACCATGTAGACAAGGGTGTCCTTGAACTCCTGATCCTACTGCCTTCACCTCCCAAGTGCTGGGATACTAGGCCTGGGCCACCACACTCAGATGAGATTTGGGACAAGATGTTTTTTATGCCTCCTTTCTAGAATCTGGTACTGTTAGCATGTAATCAGTTAGGTGACTTGGAGAAGTCACCATCCCTGCATCCTAAATCCCCAAATTTATCTGGGATAAAAAACAACCCACAAGGACTTGTTAAGGAGCAGGCATCTTGGGCTACTGAGATGGCTCAGTGGGCAGAGGCATGTGCCGGCCAGCCCAACAGCATAAGCTCAACCCCTGACACACACACACACACACACACACACACACAAGCACGGATACTGCCCCAGTTACAGGTGGGAAGAGGGTTCAGTAATAAAAGTCACAGTGCCTCCCTGGAGATGCTGGTGTACCAGTCCCAGACCCACCCTTGTCTATGTCTTTCCAGATCAATTACCCCAGAAGCCTGGAGCTGAAGAGAGTTAAGCTAAAGCCCTTTAACCTACAGATGTGAACTCTGAGGCCAGAGAAGTGGTGTACCTTGCCTAAGATCCCTTAGGACACAGAGGCAGGGCCCTGAGACTGACCACAGCAGACCAGTCACTGCAGGTTGTTCCCAGAAACAGACCGGACCAAAGAGCCAAATGTTCTGCTCCTTCCATAACCACACCCACCCAAAGCCATGCTGTTCCACAATTAGGTAGAAGCCACCATTCATTAACCTGGTAGCACACGTCAAAACTGAAGATCACAGACCACAGAGACCATGTGTTTCGTCCTTGTCTAAGAACACAATGTGGCCCGGGTAAGAGTGGCTCATATATTAAGTACTTGGTTCCCAGTAGGCAGCACTGTTTGGAAAGGGTTAGGAAGCACGGCCTTGTTGAGGATGTGTGCCGCTGAGGGAGGTACAAATGTGTACAGCCGATACGGAAATCAGTGTGGCGGCTCTTTAGGAAGAGGGGACAGATCTACTTCAAGATCCAGCTATACCACTCTTAGGCATCTACCCAAAGAATGCTTCATCCCACCACAGAGACACTTGCTCAGCCATGTTCACAGCTGCTCTGTTCATAATAGCCAGAAATTGGAAACAACCTAGACATCCCTCAATGAAGAAATGGATAAAGGAAATGTGGTACATCTATACAGTGGAATATTACTCAGTCATTAAAAAGGGAAATAAGATTTGCAGGTAAATGGATGGAACTAGAAAATCATCAGATAGGGCTCACTGGGGAAAGGAAATGAAATACATAGTTATGGATGAATGTGGTGCGGGGTTCTGAACTGGGAGAATCCTAATAGGGAAGGAGAGGGAAGAGTGGGACAAGGAGAGAGTACAGGGAGAGACAGCTATAATTAAGGGCCATTTGAGGGGTAGTATGGAAACCTAATAGTCAACCCTTCCTAATAGTCATGTGTGTGTGTGTGTGTGTGTGTGTGTGTGTGTGTGTGTGTGTGTATGTATGTATGTATATATATATATATATATATATATATATATATATATATATATATATATATATATATATATATATATATATATATATATATATATATATATATATATATATATACATACACACACACACACACACACACATGTAATCTAAATGCAATTAAGTGAAAAATAAGGACATGATTGGTTTGGTTTGTAGATATGAGGGAGAAAACAGTCAGAGGCATCTAGAAGGGTCCAGACTGAACCAGGCTGGCAGACCTGGGCCATGAGAGGAGAGGGGATGGGGTAGAGCAAGAGAGGAAGAGAAAACAGAAGGGACAAAGGGAGAACATGGGAATCTAGAGACCAAGAGAAGCTCAGAGCCAAAATAGCTAGGTCTTATATGGAATCAGAGAAGGCGCAGGGGTAGAGAGGTTTAGGTTAGGGGGTGGGATGTGCCAACTAGAATGGCTCTGTAACAGGTATTTTGCTATACTGAGAGCCAGGCTGCCAGCATCTCTTTGATACCCACAGTTATCCATTTCTCCAGGGTTTCTTTGAGAAATCACCAAATAATGAGTGAGACAGAGCCCTGATGGGCCATCTTCAGTCACCTAAGGATGTTTCCACTACATAGATTGGGTTACATCTAATTGGGTTGTCGGCCAAAGGGAATCCCCAAACAACCCAGGCTGTTGCTAAAGACGACACCCACATAACTCAATGATTGTAGAGAAGTTGAGCTGGTGCCTACAGAAAGCCACTACACTCTAGTGACTTTCATACAGGAAAGTACTCTGGATGCTACAAAAGAGAAGTGTAAACACCAAGCCAGCACAGACCCTTTGATCTATATTGCTGTCTTGCCTGAAACATACACTCGGGCTATGGTGGCACATAGCTTGTGGGAGCATCCAACCAATGACTTAAGGCCCACACCAAGACAGAACCCACACCTGATACTGCTTGGGTGACCAAGAGCCTGAGACTAGATAGCTGAGGGACTTCAGGTAAAGCCAAATGGTACAGTACTTAAAAAAAAAGTAGCAATAAAATGACATTCTGCTGTACTGCCTTGTTCAGCCACCATCACAGAAGCTTCCTCCTGAAACAGAGGGGAACAAATACAGAGACCCCCCAGCCCGACATTAGGCAGAGAGACCTTGGGACACTCAGCCCTAAATGTATGATGAATTTGATGTATTTGATGAAGATCAAATCCCTCCCTTCAGAGCTCAGGGAATCCTGCACTAGAGAAGGCTGAAAGAGTGTAAGAGCCAGAGGGACTGAACAAAACAAGGCCCTCTAAACCGACATGAACAAAGCTCATATGAACTCAGAGTCTGACAGCACACAGGGCCTGCATGGGTCTGCCCCTGGTTCTCTGCAGATACATTACGGCTTCCAGATTTAGTGGTTTTATAGAATTGCTTAGAGTGCACGAGTGGGCTTCTGATTCTTGTGCCTTCTCCTGGGCTCTTTTCCCTCTGTTGGTTCCTTTATCCAGTTTGGATTCATAGTTTGGGCTTTATATTATATTTTGCTATATTGTAATTTATTATCATGCCTTAGAAGCCTATGGTTGTTCTAATGAGAGACAGAAACAGACTGGATCCAGATGAGAAGGGAGGTAGGGAGGAATTGGAAGGAGAAGAGGGGAGGGAACCCATAACTAGAATATATTATGTAAAATTATTTTCAATAAAAGGGAAAAGAAAGAAAGAAGAATTATCCCCGTAGCAGTTTTCAGCATTGCCTTGGAGAGAGAAGAGTCACTAAAGATTCGTTAGAATACTGCTTCTCAGGGCTGGGGTGATAGCTCAGCTGGTGATGTGCTTGCCATATAAGCCTGAAGATGAAATTCACAGCCCTGAGTAGGAAGTCTACATCACATTCCTCCCCTCAAGCCTCAGGGATCTGTGAGGAGGAGAGTGGAGGAGATTTTAAGAGCCAGAGACAGTGGATGACTTCAGGAAAGATAGCGTTTCCTAGACATAAAGGGCAGATGCACGTAATAATTCACAGCGACTGGGACATGCACAGTTCAAGTCTGCAGCATGGAGGAGGGGAAGTGCACATGGAGCTCTGCCCCTAGCCAAGGATGCGGCAAGAGGGAAGGTCCATTTCTTTGGTGGAGTGATGCCTGGTATATCAACCACACTCCACAGCAGACCCCCGCGCTCAGGAGAAGTCAGTTACCACAAACCAGACTCAGTGGTTGAGTGTGGGGAGGTGGGTGGGTAAAGAGATGGAAGAGGATCCCACGAGGAGAACGCTGGCCAAAATACAGTGCATGAAGCTCTCAATTAATAAAATTCAAACAGTATTTTTCAAAAAGAAAAGAAAGAGGGAGCTGTTAAATTCCTAATATCTGAGATTGGGCGAAGGAGGAAGAGAGGAGAGGAAAGAGGGAGACAGACAGACAGACAGACAGACAGACAGACAGACACTCAAGTACTGGCACAGCACCTAACACTGGTGCTGACCACTTCTGAGACAGGTCTGGAAGCCTAGGTCACGTTCAGCCTCACAGGCTTGAGAACGCAACTGTAGCCTTAAGGAGTGAGGACACCACCATGCAGGGTAGGGAACTCCTGCTTTATGTCTCTCTTGTAGATCACATCTGTTTGCACTTGTCTCCTATTATCAGCATATAATCTCCCCATTTTTAGCAGACCCCGCGAAGCTAATACTTCCAGGTTCAGATGGCTGTACATTTGTTAGATCTTTAGATTGGTTGTTTCCTGATGTCACAGGCTGAGTCACCCTTCACCTTGTCAGTAATCATCCCTCTGTTAGGCTGTGAGCCTTGCCTGTCGGGGCACAGATTCTTACAGTCTTCAGGCTAGAAAACTGGCAGTGGAGGGGAGGGGAAGGAAGCTGTGTAGAAAGAGAGCAGGGTTATTCAGTATGGAACCAACAAAGGCTGCAGCGCTCCAGCCAAGAATGCCCCCTGGGAGACGGGCTCCCCTCAAATGGCCCTGCCCACCCTCGGAGAGATGAAGATGTACTTCAGCGTGAGCTGAACCCTTATAAAGAACCATGAGCCCTATCCAAAACCCTGTCTCACAAGTGCCCGGGGATTCGATGAGTCACATGGAGAATTATGGAAATTCAGGCTGCATTTCTAGTGACCCTGGTTAATCTGGTTGACAACTTGCTAAGTACCTAATTCCACACCTCAACAGGCCACCAGCTGTGATCAACAGTCACCTTTTGTTAATTAAACTATTTTCCTTTCCTGAGGAGATGAGGGGCACCATGCCCAGCTGAGAAGCATACACAGTGAAGATGGTGCCATGACACTTGACCTCGAATCTGCCTGGGTCAGATAGGTCCTTTTTTAAATCCTTGAAGTTACTCTGGACTCAATCAAAAGATCAGCTACTATGACAACAGAGGGTATATTTAACTTCTCCCTTGAAAGGGATCTAAAAGAGGAATCTAGAAATGTCCTCAAGCCTTAATGAGGAGGTGGCTGGCAGAAGACATCTTAAAGAGACACTGCATCCCTCAATCTGACAGAGGACCTCAAACAAATGAGACTTTGCTCCAGGATTCCTATGGTAGGAGAAGGCAAGGGCACCCATCAGAGAATGAGTCTCCAGGAAAGACACCACAGTTTGTCAGAGCACCCTGCAGGGTACAATAGCAGCCTGGATAGTGGCAGGTCAGAGTGAGGCAGGACCACACCTTGACTGGACTGCTTGGAGCTGAATATCCTTAGCCCTCTATTTAAACTTCGCTCTCACTTCAGGACCCCAAGAGGAAGAGGGACTTGAGGGTTCTGCTGGATCTCTGTGCTTCTTTCCAATGTGGTCACATTGAATGCAAACCCCTTTCTATGTTCTACCTCTATTTTGACTCTTAGTTCGCTTCATGAGGACAGGTAGGCAAGCCTTCTTGGGACAGATTGTGACACCCCCTCGACCCCAAGTCAGTGACTACCATGTGACTTACTTAGGGGACTGGAGAGATGGTTTAGTCATAAAAGTGCATGCCATGGAAGAATGAGGACCTGAGTTCAGATCCCTTGGGAGCCTCTGGAACTCATGTGAAAAGCCAGGGTAATGTCCTGAGACTCCTGCACTAAAGGGACAGAGACAGAAACAGCCATGAAGCTCACTGGCTGAGCAGTCATTGAGAGAGCCTGTCTGAAAAAGGAGGGAAGGTGAAGAAGACTGAGGAAATACATCCCAAGTTGACCTCCACACATGTCATATGTATTCATGTCAGCACATGCTTTATACACATGAGTGTGCGTACACACATACATACACACACACACACACACACACCATCTGATTAGTTTCTCATGGCCTAAAGTGTAAATTATCACAAGGAATGGCAAACTTTGCATTTGCCCCTGTAGGGTGAGGTTTAACCCAGTGTGCAACAAAGTTGCCAGTTACAGCACTGTTCAGTGAATGGCTGCTTAGCTGAACACACCAGAGATACACACAACAGGTCCAGAACCTCTGTGGGAACGACTGGAAGGAAGGCTGGCACTCTTGGCAAACATCCTCCTTCTAGTGCTTTCAGAGCATGAAATGGGATTCAGCCTCCATTGGAAGAGCAGGAATCCAGGGGCCAGAATGCTTTCCCGGTTACCAGTGTGTGTACCATCTCCTTTCTCCAGCCCAACAGGACCAGCTCCTCCTTTCTAAAGGTCCCCCCACCACTCCCGTAATTTTCTGGTCACTGGAAAGGTTTGTCTAAATTCAAGGCCTTGCACTTCATTTCTAATCTGATTTTTTCTTAATTCCCAAGTGCATCGTTTTTCATCCAAGAGAAGAAGCTCATAATGCTCTCCCAGAAGAAAAGTTTTCTTCTCATTCCAGGGCATAGGTCAAAGCCCCAAAGCATGTCAATGTAACTAAATCTATCCGCTCACCCAGAAGAGTATTTTATTTTCATAAAAGACAAGGTCTCATGTATCCCAGGCTGACTTTGAACTCATTGTTTGGCCAAGGGTGACCTTAGATTTTTGATCTTCTTGCATTTACTTCCCTAGCACTGGAATGAGGGCTGTGTCAAATCTGCTTTATGAGGTCTTGGGTTTCGAACTCACAGCCTCAGCTACCACAAGCAAGCACTCTCCCAACTATGTCACATATGCCTCATCCCCAGCCAGAATCCTCTAAGTGTGTCTCTGTCTCTATCTATCTCTCTGTCTCTGTCTCTGTCTCTGTCTCTGTCTCTGTCTCTGTCTCTGTCTCTGTCTCTCTCTCTCTCTCTCTCTCTCTCTCACACACACACACACACACCCTAGGCCCTGTCTCGGGTCATTTATTTATGTATTTATGTACTTCCAATTCTTGAAATTAACTATAAATGTCTATAGCTGTATGGACATTTTTAAAAGAACGCTTTTTGCTAACTAATCGATGATGCACACATTCATTCAAAAATGCACAGTGCAAACTAAGAGGTAAGGAACATAAACCTCCTAGTGGCTACATCAGGTACATGGTTAGCAAGGACCCTCTGCTGCTGCCTAGAAGGGTAAAAAATCCCACTGCAAAGCAAGTCATTGCTCTGCATATCACAGCTACGGAGGACACTGAGAAGATTCACACCAGTTTCTCACAGGCCAACTCAAGAAAGATACATAAAAACTACTGGTGGGAATGGGGATGGGGGTATAACATCTAGGAGAGGGGGTGAGGTGTTGGTAATGAACAACACATAGGTACACACAACTCATATATTACTTATGTGCATGTGTATGTACATATACATATATACATTATATATACATATAAATATGTATATATTATGTATGTATATGTATATATGTGTATGTGCGTGTATATATACACATATACACATACGCGCGTGTGTGCACGCGCGCGCGCGCACACACACACACACACACACACACACATATATATATATATATATATATATATATATATATATATATATATATATTGCAAGTACATAAAAGAAAAGTTACCATAGAGATTCTGAGACTCCAGAGTTGCTGAAAGCACCTACAGACAGTAGCACTGATTTCTCAGCAAGAGCAACAGCAGTGAGATCATCCATGCTGAGGACCCCCAGCCCGGTGGCTAGACCATCCAGGCATTGGCCCCATGGTTCCCTA
>LR754849.1:0-18751 GCA_902729485.2 Mus minutoides | reverse complement strand
TTCATCTAAATAACAAAAAACCTAGACTAGCAAAACTCTTCTCAACAATAAAAGAACCTCTGGTGGAATCACCATGCCTGACCTCAAGCTGTACTTCAGAGCAATCATAACCAAAACTGCATGGTACTGGTACAGCAACAGACAGGTAGATCAATGGAATAGGATTGAAGAGCCAGAAATGAATCCACACACCTATGGTCACCTGATCTTTCACAAGGGAGCTAATACTATCCAGTGGGAAAAAGACAGCCTTTTCAACAAATGGTGCTGGCACAACTGGCAGTTATCATGTAGAAGAAGGGAATTGATCCATTCTTTTTTTTTTTTTTTTTTTTGATAGAAAATCATAAATAAATTTATTTAAAAATAATTCTTACCAGTTATATACAAATATACTGTTGCTTAAAGATGTGTTTGTGTATTCTTACACAGAAAATTACTTCTTGGCTGGAGCGCTGATGTAAAGGTATACAGAGAACCTTCAGTATTGTTCAGAGTTGGTCGATATCAAGTCTAAGTGGTTGAAGGACCTCCACATAAAACCACAGACACTGAAACTAATAGAGGAGAAAGTAGGGAAAAGCCTCGATGATATGGGCACTGGGGAAAAATTCCTGAACAAAACAGCAAAGCCTTGTGCTGTAAGATCAAGAATTGACAGATGGGACCTCATAAAGTTGCAAAGCTTCTGTAAGACAAAAGATACTGTCAACAGGACAAAAGGGCCACCAACGGATTGGGAAAGGATCTTTCCCAATCCTAAATCAGATAGGGGACTGATATCCAAGATACATAAAGAACTCAAGAAGGTGTACACCAGAAAATCAAATATCCCCTTTAAAAAGTGGGGCACAGAGTTAAACAAAGAATTCTTAACTGAGGAATACTGAATGGCTGAGAAGCACTTTAAAAAATGTTCAACATCCTTAATCATCACGGAAATGCAGATCAAAACAACCCGGAGATTCCACCTCACACCAGTAAGAATGGCTAAGATCAAAAATTCAGGTGACAACACATGCTGGCGTGGATGTGGAGAAAGGGGAACACTCCTCCATTGTTGGTGGGAATGCAAGCTGGTTCAACCACTCTAGAAATCAGTCTGGAGATTTCTCAGAAAAATGGACATTGTACTACTGGAAGATCCTGCAATACCTCTACTGGGCATATATCCAGAAGATATTCCTTCTGGTAAGAAGGACACATGTTCCACTATGTTCATAGCAGCCTTATTCAGAATAGCCAGAAACTGGAAAGAACCCAGATGTCCCTCAACAGAGGAATGGATTCAAAAAATTTGGTACTTTTACACAATGGAGTACTACTCAGCTATTAAAAACAATAAATATATGAAATTCCTAGGCAAATGGATGGATCTGGAGGCCATCATCCTGAGTGAAGTAACCCATTCACAAAAGAACTCACATAACATGTACTCACTGATATGTGGATATTAGCCCAGAAACCTAGACTACCCAAGATACAATTTCCTAAACACATGAAACTCAAGAAGAAGGAAGATCAAAATGAGGACACGTAACCCCTTCCTAGAATTAAGAACAAAGCACACATTGAAAGAGTTAAAGACATCATGTGTGAAGCTGAATCCAAAGGATGGACCCAACGACTGCGGCTGCCAGGGATCCATCCCACAATCAGCCACCAAACATAGACACTATAGCATATGCCAGCAAGATGGTGCTGAAAGGGCCTGGATATAGCTGTCTCGGGGGGAAAATATACCAATGCCTGGCAAACATGGAGATGGAAGCTCACAGTCAGCTATTAGATGGAACACAGGGTTCCCAAGGAAGAAAGAGCTAGAGAAAGTACCCTAGGAGCTGAAGGGGTCTTCAACCCTCTAAGTGGAAGAATAACCATGAACTAACTAGTATCCCCTGAGCTCATGTCTCTAGCTCCATATATAGAAAAGGATGGCCTAGTTGGTCATCAGTGGGAAGAGAGGCCCCTTGGTCATGCAGACTTTATGTGCCCCAGTACAGGGGAATGCCAGGGCCAAGATGTGGGAGCGGGTGGGTAGGGGAGCAAGGCCGGGAGGGGGGAGGGTATAGGGAACTTTCTGGATAACACTTGAAATGTAAATGAAGAAAATATCTAATAAAAGTTGAAAAAAAATGCAAATCAAAACGACCCTGAGATTCCACCTTACACCAATCAGAATGCCTAAGATCAAAATCTCACATGACAACACATGCTGGAAAGGATGTGGAGAAAGAGTAACATTCCTCCATTGCTGATGGGATTGCAAAGTGCTACAACTACTCTGGAAATCAATATGGAAATTGGAAATAGATCTACCTGTAGACACAGCTATACCACTCTTGGGAATATACCCAAAAGATGCCACACCATGTCAAAGGGAAACATGTTATAATATGATCCTAGCAGTCTTGTTTGTGATACTCAGAAACTGGAAACAACCTACACGTCCTATAACAGAAGAATGGATTCAGAAAATGCAATTCATTTACCCAATGGAATACTACTCAGCTATTAAGAACGAGGAAATACTGAGTTTTTCAGGCAAAAGAATGGAACTGGGAAATATCCTGAGTGAGTTAACTCTGACCCAAAAGAACGTGAATGATATTTACTCACTAATAAGTGGATAGTAGCAAAAAAATCGATCAATCAATCAATCAATCAATCAATTTTCAGAATACACAAGATAGAGTCCACAGAACTCAAAACTATCAACAAGCTGTAGTGCCTAAGTGAGGACTACTCAGTCCCACTTGGGAGGGAGAAGAAAGCTATCACAAGTGGGGAGGGATAGAGGAGCCTGGGAGGGAAAGTGGATTAGGGGGAGAGTGAGGTGAAGAGGGGAACCTGATCTGTTTCTGGGTGAGATAAAAGGACAGAAGCCTTAAGGGCCAGGAGAAAGAATGGAACTAGGCAACCTCAGGAGATAGGAAGTTAGGGGACCCTTCAGAATGCACCAGAGTCCTAGGAGGTAAGAGAGTCTCAGGACTCAAAGAGAGAAACCTTAGATGAAATGCCTGGCAATAGAGAGAAGACCTTATAGAGCCTACCTCCCGCAGGAAGACAGAGCATCAAATGAGGGAGAGGGGGCCATCCTACAGTCACAATAGTGAACCATAATTGTTCCTGTCTGAAATAATTATAGGGATGGAAATGGAGAGAAGCCTGAGAAAAAGAAGGTCCAGTGACAGGTCCAAAGTGGGATCCAGCTCAAGGGGAGCTGACTAGTGTGACTGCCCTCTGAAAAACCCAACCAGCAGCTTAAAGAGTCAGATGCAAATATTTGCACCCATCTAGTGAACAGAGTGGCTGATCCCTGGGGTTGATTAGGGAAGGCCTAAAGAAGCTGAGGAGAAGGGCAACCTTGTGGGAGGACCAGCAGTCTCAATAAACCTAGACCTCTGAGATCTCTCTAACACTGAACAACCAAACTGGCAGCATAAACCAGCTGATAGGAGGCTTCCAACACACATGCAGTGGTGGACTGCTGGGTCTGTGTTTCTTCAGAGATGATACACCTAACTCTCAAGAGACTCGAGGCCCCTGGGAGTTTAGAGGTCAGGTAGGGTTGGGGGTGAAGACATCCATGTGAAGACAGGGGTGTGGTGAGGAGGTGTGGGATGTGGAAGAGTCGAGGGTTGATGGGGCAGGACAAAATAAAATATGGATTGTAAAAAAAGTTAATTAATTAATTAATTAATTAATTAATTTAAAAACTATTTTGAAGCTGGGCGTGGTGGTGCACGTCTTTAATCCCAGCACTCAGGAGGCAGAGGCAGGCGTATTTCTGAGTTTGAGGCCAGCCTGGTCTGCAGAGTGAGTTCCAGGACAGCCAGGGCTATACAGAGAAACCCTGTCTCGAAAAACCAAAAAAAAAAAAAAAAAATACCTATTTTGACCAATACAATCACACACAAAAAAAAAACCATATATATGTATTATAACCTCACCCCATACAAATATGCTGAGCATCAAATTTTATATATTATAATTTATTTATTATTCTTGGTAATGTTAGTGATATCTTTTCCAGAAATTCATTACAGATAGCAGTAGAAAGGCCACACACATCTTTGTGTTAAGTTAAAATTGTTCTCTTTTTCTGCTGTTCATGGATGCATCTGCTAAGTTCCCAAATAGCATGTAATGCTGGCTGTTGATATGAAGTTCTAAAGTTGAATTTATATAAAATTAGCTATGAGCAAATTTCCGTTGTATGTAATGATGTGTATTCACAAAAATGTAAGAGAGAAAGCAGGGAAACTATCCACATGAAAAGGAAAAATAATGAAATGACATTTTTGCTCTTTGAAAACAGAACCAATTTGCTATGAATGGCTGTCTTGTTTTATTTCCTGGAGGAAAACAGCGTAGATGCAGAGGCAGACAATTCTGTCTTAACTGAATCTGCTTTCATCTATAAAGCCTCAGAGATTATAATTTCAAAACAAAATGTTACCAATCATCAAATTGGGAGTTCATGTCTGTATGGTTTATACTGCTGACTGCATTTCTAGTTATTTACAGTGAAAGGCAGAGAACCGGAGTAAACTCCTTAATAGACTGTGCTAAATTTTCTTATTATTCAAAGTATTTTCTATTTGTTGTTACTGTTACTTGATACTACAAACTAGTCTTCATTCAATATTCCCAAATATACCACAGCTCTATAGCCAAAAAATAATTCTGACTCTAAATTTGGTACATATTTAAATCAATGTAAAACCATGAGTCAACAAATGATAATACTTATCAACCTTGTATTACAACTCTCTGCCTTAAAGCAAATATGAGAGAAAATTATTGAACCATCAGACAAGTATTCAAGAATAATAGAATAATCTACATAATTTTTTGCTTTTGTTTATATATATATATATATATATATATATATATATATATATCAACAATTTCAAAAAATGCACAAAGAACACTAAAAAAGAATAGAAAAATATTTCAGTTAAAAGTAATGTTCCCTCTCCATAAAATTTAATCATTATGAATCAGTGGATTCATAAACAAGTATAGTTATTAAAGAATAGAATCATCTTTTTTATTTATACAAAAGCATGAACACATTGTCTAGATGAATGGATTTAAAAGCTTATTTGATATGACACACACACTAACAAAATCCTGCATATATAATATATATATATATATATATATATATATATATATATATATATACATATATGAGAGTTTTATATCTATATTTTATCCTGTATCTATTTCATCACCTGAATAAAAATAAAATAAAATAGTTTAATGTAGAATATATATAGTATTTTATCAAATTATTAGAAAAAATATGAATTAGAATTTTGAAAAATATATGATAGGTTATCAGAATACTTACAAAACGAAAAACATTCACACTAAAATGTAAACAAAGCAAGAATCCAAATTCCTAAGGATTACATGGAAACTAAATCTAATTTAATGTTTGAAAGTTATAATGATAGCTACATGCCAGATTGAAATTAGAAAAAGATGTTGTAACAAGATATCCACATTTAAACCCACGGCATATGGGTTTAATAATATTCTGAGACTCAATACATAAAAATACACCAAAAGTTTTAGTTAAAAATTAAAATTATCTAAATCAAAACAAAGGTAAGACTTTGGTTAAAGTAATATTAAAATGTTTAACTGTAATTAGCATTAATTTATGTTGGTGAATCAACACCTTCTCTATTAATTTCATAGTATGCATAATACTTATATGTATAATATTATTATAATTGATGCTTTTGCAGAGTCAAAGAAAAGGTAATATCTATATAATTGTACCCCGAATGAACTTGACATATGAAAGAGAATATCAGACAAATACTCAAATTATGTGTGTGTGTGTGTGTGTGTGTGTGTGTGTGTGTGTGTGTGTTTGTGTGTGTGTGTGTGTGTGTGTGTGTGTTTCACATCCATTGTATGAGCCTGTGTCTTTTTCTCGGGGAATTGAGTCCATTGATGTTGAGAGATATTAATAAGCAATGATTGTTCATTTCTGTGATTTTAATGTTGTTAGGTGTGTGTGTGTGTGTGTGTGTGTGTGTGTGTGTGTAACTTCTTAGGTTTTTTTGGTGTGGATTTACATATTTGTTCGGTCTTTGGGGTATAGTTAATCTCCTGGGGCTGAAGGTTTCCTTCTAGCATCTTCTGTTGGACCTTATTTGTGGATAGATATTGTTTCAATTTGGTTATGACAATGGATTATCTTATTTTCTCCATTTATGATGACTGAACATTTTACAGGGAATCATATTCTGCAGTAGTTAACATCTGCAGTCTTTTAGAGACTATAATACATTTGTCCAGATCCTTCTGACTTTTAGAGCCTCTGCTGAGATATAGACTGTAATTTTGATAGTTCTACCTTATGTGAGTTGGCCCTTTCCCCTTGCAGCTTTTAAGATTTTTTTTTTACTTTGTACTGTATATTTAATGTTTGATTATTACAGAGTGCAAGGATTTTCTTGTCTGATTCAATCTAATTTGGTGTTCTCTAAGCTTCATGTACATTGGGGAAATTTTCATATATATATATATATATATGGATCTTGGAACTAGGAATCTTCTCTTTCTTCTATTCTTATCATTCTTAGGATTTTTTTCTTCAGAGCATTAAGATTTTCATGGTTTTCTGTCAAAATTTTTTTTTTTTAATTTAAAGTTTTTGTTTTGATTTCCCTTATCGTATCTTTTACAGCTGAGATTCTCTATTCTATCACTTGGGTTGTGTTAGTGATATTTGTGTCTGTAGTTCCTGTTCTCTTACCCAACCAAGATTATACATCTCCAGGATTTCTGCAGCCTGTGTTTTCATTATTGTTTGTATCTTAGTTTGCAAGTCTTGAACAGTTCTTTCATTTCATTTACCAGTTTTATTGTATTCTTCTTAATTTTTAAAATCCTTTTTTTGGGGGGCGGGAGTTGAGACAGGGTTTCTCTGTATAGCCCTGGCTGTCCTGGAGCTCACTTTGTAGACCAGACTGGCCTTGAACTCAGAAATCAGCCTGCCTCTGCCCCCTGAGTGCTGGGATTAAAGGCATGTGCCACCACTGCCCTGCTCTGGTTTCTTGTATTTTTATATCTATATCTCTTTATATTTTCCTCAAGTGCCTCTAAAATCTTCCCAACATCATATTTAAGGTCATTTACTTGTACCTCAATTGTGTTAGATTATCCAGGGCTTGCTGTAATAGAATAGCTGGGCTCTTATGTTACAATATTGCCCTCCCTTTTGTTGATCGTGTTCTTATGCAGACTTTAGTGATATGGTTGTCCCAAGTTTATTTATTGGTAGAGTTTCAGAATATATTCCTCCTGATATCAAACAGTAAGGTGCTCAAAAATATTTATTTATTCAACCAATGAATTTTAGCCTTTCCACCTGCCACTTAACCCATATCTCAACAGGAATAAAGCACCTGATGGCTTCTATCTCTAAAAATAACCTCTTTAGTACACTGGTTGCTACACCTCTGACCTCATGTATACATCATTGAGTGTGTTCTGACATAGCTGCCTTTGCTTGTCTTTTGATAAAACAAAAACATGGACTTTGATAGTTATGATATTAATGGGCCTTAAAACTTCTACTAACAGGCTTAAATATTGATGGAGGACAATAAGTTATTATATATCTGTATATTGCAAAAAGCAATAAAATCAGATATCCTCTGAATTTGAAATTGAGCAGTAACTGAAAGCATATGCACATTAAATACTATTCTCATCCTACGTAAGCATATGGATCTTCTGAGAATGTCTTGAAACAAGTGTCTAGGGCAATACATTTTATGAAAATTCAGACAATACATCACAAATATACTTTAGCTTTGTGAAATGCCAGAGGATGAGCTGAGACATTTGATAATTGCCAGGACCTCTCTCTCAAAGCTTACCAGGACCATGAGTCATGGTTTAGGTGACAAGATGTCAGGATGTGACAAGATATCCCAGTTATGTAACATGACAAGGAACTTAACTTGGTTCTAATGCTGAAAAATGCAAGCCAAAGTAAAAATAAAAATGAAATAGGTCTTCCCTACTGTATTTGATGAAATGATACCCAAAGACTTTATAAAGTGCTTCTATTTTTCAAAATGAACAAACTCAATATCTGAGCCAAAGAGCAGGAGCCTCTGGAAAGGAAGACTCAAATATTCCATTAGTGTTTAATACACAGTCTTCAAAAACCTGGCAAAAGAACACAGCTCTGTCACAGGGCCATAGAAAGCATTTTTATTAAAAGCAGAAGTCTCATGTTAAATAAGAATTAAAATGTTGAGGAATAATATTCTTTTATAGATTTATTGTGTCCCTTTGCTTTGTTTAAATTGTGTTACTTTGGGAAGAAGATGTAATGATGAAGACAATGAGGCTTTTTAAATTTCAAGTTGAAATATATAGAATAAAAAATGAACACTTGTAAACTCCAAAACTAGATGAAAACATAAATGTAAGATAGTATGCTAAATAGTGAAACAAACTAGCCCACTTATAAAAATTTATTAAATGAATTTATTAACTCATTTTGTAAAAGAAAAATAAGTGCAAGGGTCACTGTCAACTCTGCAACTTACAAGGATATGGAAAGCAGATGTTCTTTCTAAAGGAATTATCCATTGGAAGATATTCTCTGACCATATAATTCTTGATCTTTGTAACACTAATAATTATCTAATAAGTTAATCGAGTTTATAATAATATTTTATTATACTATGATTATGCAGTGTTTCTAAAACAAAGAAACTGTGAACTGTCTGTCCTGACACTATAGAATGTTTTAACATATGTTTAAAATTTCAATATATTATTCAACCATATTTGTAAAGTATTACTTTCTCAGTATTAGAAATAGTTATAAAAGAACACGTATATTGTCTAGTGTATTAGATACAAATAACATACACTGTTAAAATTTGCATAGCTCTTGCAGTGAAGAAGCAAAAACTTTACACTGCCCACAATTACTTTAGCATGTTTTATTAGCATGAATCATTAGCCACAAGCTCATTTCTTCCTTTGCATTAGATACACCTTTTTATTTTGAGAGTGTTAATTTTGGTTTCATTTTCCCTATAAAAGATTGCAGATGATGTCCTATTAAAGGATTGGTTATTTAAAAAATCGAACTTTTTCATCAGCTTGTGGTATTTTCACCTGTCTGGTAAAGAGTATGGTTGTTCAGTGAACATTGGTGCTTAAATAAGGACATTAAGATATAGTATCGTCTCAACTCAGGTGAGTACTCATGAATAACAAACTTAAACAAGACTGATACACTTATCACTCTAATATCCTAATAGCTAACTTTGAGCTAATTTGCATAAACACAAGACCATGTAGCTACAAAATGTTCTTAGTAATTAACCTTTGGTATAGTTATATGCAAAAAAAAATCATTTTGATGGATAATTATTATTTTTAAATTCTAAAAGAAACTTATCTTTTAAATTTTTCTAAGGTTTTATTCAAAATTACTTATTTAATATAATGATACTATATATAAGCAGTAAAACTTTATTTTAAAGACATTATAGATCGATAATTTAGTGTGAAGTCTATGAGATTAAATGTTTATATTTATTTATGTGTGTGGGAGGGAGTGATATGTTCACTCACTCATGCCATATCTTATATATGATTGAGGAGAATTTGCGCATGTCAGTTATTTTCTTTCAACAATTGAATTCTAGGGATGAAACACACGCTCCCTGACTTTGTCAGTAAGTGTCTTTACCTGCTAAACTTTCACCTGACCCTAAATTATTAAAATTTCCAGAAAATCAGAATAGAAAGTTAGTCACGGATTATTAACAAAACAGACATGTGACTTTTGACAAATTGGTCCTAATGCTATTTCCGACCTTCTTATAATACAATAAAATATTGCAATGGAGATTAACTTTCAACATTTAATAGCTCTGATTATTCATTAAAAGCTGAGAGTCAATAATGTTAATAGATTTCTCTTATTGATTGTTTCCATGGATATCTTCAGAAAGGATGACTTAAGGAGGAATAGTCATATCGCAAAGAAACTTGATTTTTTTCATGATTCTGTTTTTTATAATTTTTTTATAAATAAATTATTCTTTTTTTTTTCTTTTTTCTTGGTTAATTTATTTATTTAAATTTCAAATGTTATTCCTTTCCTTGTTTCTCTCCACAAATGTCTTATCCACTCCCCCTGCTTCTATGAGGGTTCTCAGAACCCTAGAATTCCTCTACTATGGATCATCAAGGCTCTATAGGACCAAGGGGTTTCCCTCCCACTGATGCCTGATAAGGCAATCCTCTACTACATATGTAGTTGGAGTCATAGGTGTCCGCATGTGTACACTTTCATTGATGGTTTAGTCCCTGGGAGCTTTGGGGAGTCTGGCTGGTTGATACTGTTGTTCTTCCTATGGGGTTGCAAAGCCCTTCAGCTCCTTCAATCTTTTTCCAAACTCCCCCATTAGGGTCCCCATGTTCAGTGTTATGGTTGGCTGCATGTATCTGCATCTGTATTGATAAGGCTCTGGCAGAGTCTCTCAGGGGACAGCTATACCAGGCTCTTGTCATCAATTGCTTCTTGACATCTGTAGTAGTGTCTGGGTTTGGTGTCTGCAAATGAGATGGGTCCCTAGGTGGGGCAATTCACAGGAAAATAGATGGAACTTGAAAATATCATCCTGAGTGAGGTAACCCAGTCACAAAAGAACAAACACGATATGTACTCACTGATAAGTGGATATTGGCAAAAAAAAAAAAAAAAAAAAAAAAAAAAAAAAAAAAAAAAAAAAAAAAAAAAAAAAAAAAAAAAAAAAAAAAAAAAAAAAAAAAAAAAAAAAAAAAAAAAAAAAAAAAAAAAAAAAAAAAAAAAAAAAAAAAAAAAAAAAAAAAAAAAAAAAAAAAACCTAAGAGTACCCACAATCCAACTCATAGACCCTGTGAAACCCAAGAAGAAGGAAGACCGAAGTTTGGATTCTTCAGTCCTAATCAGAAGGGGAAAGAAAATACTCTCACGATATGGAGGAATGGAGGGACCTGGGAGGAAGGAAGGAGGGGAAGAGAAAAATGGGGGAGGGTTCAGATATGGGCGGAAACTGGCAGGGAAGAAGTACAGAAGGTCAGGTATTTGAAGCAGATGTGTAGAAGTGTGGGACCAGGAACTGGGGTTATCCACTAGAAAGTCCTAGATGCCAGGAACTGAAGAGGTCCCCAGAACACAACAGTGATGACATTGGCCAAAATATCCAACAAAGGGGAGATAGAACATGTAGAGAACCTTCTATGTTCACTGAGTTGTATGGGTGTGGTTCTTGGCAATAGGGCACTGCTATAAGTTTACTATAAGAATCCGATTGTCTTAGCAACACCATGGCTTGGTTGGGTATTTCCATGGGAACTCTTGGGTTTAATTTAATGCAACTCTATTTACTGGAATATTCCTTTAATGACAGGAGATACCCAGGTAGTTAGAATGCCATCCCCCCTATCATTATGAGACCACATTATAGTCATATATATGTGTGTGTGTGTGTGTGTGTGTATATATATATATATATATATATATATATATATATATATATATATAATTTAGATCATAATTTCATGTCTTAAACAATTCTCAATTCTAGCTCTCTCTTCATACATTCTCTATATATTCGTTACCCACCCTACCTCATCCTTCCATTCCCTTCTCCACATGCCTTTGTCCACTGATGATATCTGTTGTATCTCTCCATCCACACAAGCTCCATGTGGGCCCCTAGACTTTCCTCTTTAACAAATGTATCTAGGTCAACAGATTGATTAGAGGTCAGCAATTACTTATTTAATGACTAATATCTACAAGTAGAAAATACATACTATATTTAACATTCTGGGTCTGAGTTATTTTACTTAGGATGATAGCTTACTAGGTCCCTTCATTTGCATGCAAATTTTATGAAGCCATTTTTAAAACAGTTGATTAATACTCCGTTGTATAAATGTGAATGATTCTTTTCATCCATTCTTCTGTTGAAGGATAGCTTGGTTGGTTCCAGTTTCTGACTATTATGAGTAAAGCAGCAATGAACATGGTTAAGAAAGTGCCCTGTGCAAACTCTTGCTGTCCTATGCAATAGTGTCTGAGTTTGGTGACTAATTATGGGATGGATCCCCTGGTGGGGTAGTCTCTAGATGGTCTATCCTTTTGTCTTAGCTCCAAACATTGTCTCTGTAACTCCTTTCATAGATATTTTGTTTCCTATTCAAAGGAGGAATGAAGTACCACACAGGAACGGAACCCTGATATAGCTGTCTTGTATGAGGCTATGCCAGTGCCTGGCAAATACAGACGTGGATGCTCACAGTCATCTATATGAAGAAACAGAGGTTTCACAATGGAGAAACTAGAGATAGAACCCCAGGAGCTGAAGAGGTCTGCAACCCTATAAGAGGAGCAACAATATAAACTAACCAGAACCCCCAGAGCTCATGTCTCTAGCTGCATATGTAGCAGAAGATGGCCTAGTTAGCCATCAATGGGAGGAGAGGACCTTGGTATTGCGAATATCATATGTCCCAGTACAGTGGAATGCCAGGGCCAGGAAGCAGGAATGGGTGGGTAGGGGAGCAGGGCATGGGGGAGGTTATAGGGAACTTTCGGGATAGCATTTGAAATGTAAATTAAGAAAATATCAAATTAAAAAAAAAAAAAAAAAAAAAAAAAAAAAAAAAAAAAAAAAAAAAAAAAAAAAAAAAAAAAAAAAAAAAAAAAAAAAAAAAAAAAAAAAAAAAAAAAAAAAAAAAAAAAAAAAAAAAAAAAAAAAAAAAAAAAAAAGTGCCCTGTGTTAGTAAAGAGCAACCTTTTGGTGTATGCCTAATTGTATAGCTGGATACATTAACTCCCAAGCTTTGGAGGAAATGCCAAACTGATTTTCTTAGTTGTTGAACAGGGAAACACTCTGACCAGCAATAGAGGATTGATCCATTTAACTTACATCTTCCACAGCACGAGTTATCATCACGAGTGTTACTGTTCTTAGCCATTCTGATGGGTGTAAGATGGAATCTCAAAGTAGTTTGATTGGCATTTCCCTGATAGATAAGGGTGATGAATATTTCTTTAAGCTTTTCTCAGCCATTTATGAATATTCTATGGATATTATGTTTAGATTTATATCCTATTTTTAATTGGATTATTTAGTTCCTTGATATCTAGTTTATATAGTTTGGATATGAGTCCTCTATGAAATGCAGAATTGATTTTTTTTCTATTCTGTTGTCTGCTTTTATTCAACAAAAGTTGTCCTTGCTTTATAAAAGCTTTTCAGTTTCATAAGGTTCCATTTATGGACAGCCTTAAAGTCTATGCTATCAATGCTTTGAATATTATCTTCTGAACAATGTATTCAAGGATATTTTCCAACTCTGTCATCTATTAGATTTAAAGTATCTGGTGTTATATTGAGATATTTGATTCACTTGGATTTGAGCTTCCTGCAGGGTGATGAAATGAGGCACTTGTATTATTCTACATGTGGATAAGTACTTTTACCAGCACCATGTTTTGAAGATGCATTATTATGGTCCAGTGTGTAATGATAGATTTCTATATCAAATAGGTAAACCTTTCTCATACCATCCCCTGAAATGTTTGTATTTATTTATTTATTTATTTATTTATTTATTTATTTACTTATTTATTTAGTTACTTACTTATTTACTTTTTTAGATTACAATATAATAGCATGTATTCCTTGCTCACCTGAACCATCCCATGTATATTCTTCAGATGGTTTTAAATATGTGGCTTTTGTATCCACCAATTTCCATTGTATGCATATCTGTATGCACAACCTGTTCTCTTCATGCAATATTTCTTATATGTGTGTTTTCAGGGTCGACCACTTGGAATTTGAAAACCAGCTGGTTTGCTTTCTCCTTGGAAAACCCATATAGTCTGTTGCTAGTCACCTCTACTTCTTTGTGTCACTTTGAGGCCTCCATGGTTTTGGCATGTTGACTGGGTTCATGCTCGTTCATCTCACACTTGGGCGATTATGTTGGTAACATCCTATGGATAGATCTTCTGACATTCCTAAAAAATACACTATCACTAATCTCACTACCTCTTAAATTCTTTCTGTCCCCTACATGTTTAAAGGTTTCTTTGAATATTTTCTATAAAACTGAAGTTCTGGGAAAAAAAAATCTGCAAAATTTATGAGTACATTCTACTCAGTAAATTTTCCAAATGATGTTTTCAAGTGGATACATATAAGTTTTTGCATAGCTATTTATGAGTTGGTATTTGGATTCCAAATTTCCAATAAAGACTTTACCATGTCTCTATTGCTTAGAAAAGCATTTACAGAAAGGAAATTAAAAATATAATTTAAACAAATTATATTTAGTGGTGCTTATTAGAGATAAAAGTAATAAACTTTACAACATTGCAAAGCAAAATTAGTTCAGAAAAGTTTAGTCAGCAGCATGTGCAATTGAGCTTTTAAAGAAATCAAGAAGATAACTTGATTTGCTGCCCTTAAATGATGGGATAGTCTGAAATGATTTTTTACCTAGTCATAGTTTGGACCAATAGTTTGTGATTGATTGAAGACTGACTTTTGGTAACAGACTGAAGAAACTATTTCTTTATAATATATTCTAAAATTAAATATTTATCTGAGTATACAATAATTCATGCTGCACTTTATTATATACAGACTCAAAATGTAAGTGCAAATATAGACTAAAGCTAACTTGATTTTTAAAATAGTCATTAAAGTCAAACCAAGAAGAACAGTCCCTAAATTGTTTTCCTCAATATTTATTATTCATTATACAATCATTGAATATATTTTTCTCCAATTTTTGAAATTTTAGTGACTTGAACCAATTTACTTATTATTTATAATTATAAGGAAAGGTAGGAATGATTGCTACCTACAAGAATAAATCAATGAAAAATTAGACATAACCTCGTGACTAAGAGAATAAAGCTGTGAGGGATAAAGGAAATGGCTGCATGCCCTTTTCTCTTCATTTGTCTCTCATATTCTTATGCTGATAAGAGTAGTCAGCACTTTGGACTGTCTTTCCTTCAGCCTCTGCTCCACACTTTGTCTCTGTATCTCCTCCCATGGGTATTTTGTTCTCCCTTCAAGGACTGAAGTATCAATATTTTGGTCTTCCTTCCTGAGCTTTATTTGGTCTGTGAATTGTATTTTGGGTATTCTGAGCTTCTGGGCTAATATCCATTTATCAGTGAGTATATATCATGTGTTTTCTTTTGTGATTGGGTTACTTCACTCAGGAAGATATTTTCTAGTTCCATCCATTTGCCTAAGAATTTCATGAATTCATTGTTTTTAATAGTTGAGTAGTATTCCAATGTGTAAATGTTCTATATTTTCTGCATCCATTCCGGTTTTATGGGACACCTGGGTTCTTTCTAGATCCAACTATTATAAATAAGGCTACTATGAACATAATGGAACATGTGTTCTTATTACATGTTGTAACATCATCTGGGTATATTCCCAGGAGTGGTGTAGCTAGTTCATCCCATATACACTCAACAAACTATTGTGGATGCCAACAAGTGCTTACTGATAGGAGCTGTCTCCTGAGAGTCTCTGCCAGTGCCTAAAAAAAACATAGAGGTGGATGCTCTCAGCCAACCATTGGACTGAGCACAAGGTCCCCAATGGAGGAGCTAGAGAAAGAACTGAAGGAGCTGAAAGACCTGAGGAACAACAATATGAACCAACCAGTACCCGCAGTGCTCTGAAGGACTAAACCACCAACCAAAGAGTACACATGGAGGGACCCATGGTTCCATGTGCATAGGTAGCAGAGGACAGCCTTGTTGGACATCAATGGGAGGAGAGGCGCTTGGTCCTGAGAAGGCTTGATGCCCCAGTGTAGAGGAATTCCAGGATGTGAAGCAGGAGTGGGTGAGTTGGTGAGCAGTGTGAGGGGGGAGGGGATAGAGATTTTTTTGAGGTGAAAGCAGGAAAGGGGATAATATTTGAAATGTAAATAAAGAAAATATCTAATAAAAAGAAAGAAAAAAAAAGAAGAAAAAACTTTAAAAATATATAGTCAACACTAAGTTTCTTCTTTAGAAATGGCCATAATGTGTGTTTTTAAGTTCTATTCTTTGAAAGAGTTAAGCTCATATCTATTTGGTAACTATAGCTTGTGACTCCATGTTTCCTGTTCTACCCCCACCTCTGACCATTTCCCATCCCCACGCCCACATATTTCCTACTTGCATCCCATCTCCCATTCCCACATTGCTAACCTTTCACCTTAGTAATAGTCTTGATAATAGTCCTGGCTCAAGTCTCATCCTTCTTTTGGCTCTGGCTTGTGTCTTGCTTTCTTCCTGGCTCTAAGCTCTATTCCTACATTCTCAAACCTTCCAACATCTGAAATGCTCACTATAGTCCATCCTTCATCTCGTTCAAAATTTACATTCTAATTGGAGAATCTCCACTAGATCTTAGCCAGTCCCAACTGTCTGATATACTGTGAATTAAATCACAGAATCTTATCAATGTACTCTTAAGTCCAAATAGAGTAAATTAGTTTGATTACTGGAATATTTTTACAATCATTTTGATTTCCAAATATTAACTCATTTGGACCACCCACCCTAAATCACAAAACAAAAGAGAAGAAAACTAAGCTTCCTTTCCCTTCCATACTCCAATGATAATTTTTTTTAAATTCTAATTTTTCTTGGCTTAGATAATTTTTAATTAAAATTATCACTTTAGTCTAAATCTTCTCAGTTATAAGAAACAACTATAAATCCTAAGTTGTAGGGAATTCTTTAAGGATGTTTCTGTCCCCAATAGGACTTTGTTTGTTTGTTTATTTATTCATTTATTTATTTAATGTTTTAAGTGATAATGTCACATTGTTTCTTAGTAATCTCCTTGTTCTTCCTAAAGGCATTTGTGGGAACATGATAATTTTTTTTTCTCATTGCTCACATTCAGTTTGTTGATTTTCACTGTCCAAGAAAAGAAGTCATTCATTATTTCTCTTTGGCTTCTCTAGATTTTTCACTACTACACTACTACACTATCATTCTCCTATTCCCTTATTGAAGGGTCTCTCGGTCTCTCTGTCTCTGCATCTCTCTCTCTCTCTCTCTCTCTCTCTCTCTCTCTCCATGCAAACAAACACACACACACACACACACACACACACACACACACACACACACACACACACATAAATGCATATCTATAGAGAGATCCATACTTAATACTTGTCAATCTTCCATATGTGTATATGATTCCAAAAGAAGACATACTTGAATAGGCTATGAAAATTTCAATTGTCAGTTCTCTCTCATATGTGGAACTGACTTAGAAATTACTCTCACTTGGATATGAGGATTCTAGGTGGATGATAATTATTATTGAACAAAGAGAAGATTTTCCCTAAGGATAGAGCCTCACTGTAAAGATCTGGTCCTTCCCAAGCAAGGAGAGGGGGTTTGAAAATTGGCAAGTACTTCAGATCATTGATGACATAACCCTCAAATTTTTCACCTCTTTTGTGAATATCATGAAGTTTGTACATACCCCATGGAAAAGTCTCCTCAGAGTCTTACTTTTACATGCTACAGCTTTAACTGCACCATTGAAACTTTCTGTGCTAAATCTGCTTTTCGATCTCTTTTCTATACTCTTTTCCTTATACATTTTTAAAAATTTCAGTACACACTGATGCTGTAAATTCTTGCCTTGAATGTGTCTTGAATTCCAAGTGTAGAAGTGCTTTCTATGTGTCTTTCTCTAACATAAATCTACACTTACACTCTAGCCCCCCCCCCCTTTTTTTTTTTTTTTTTTTTTGGTTTTTCAAGACAGGGTTTCTCTGTATAGCCCTGGCTGTCCTGGCACTCACTTTGTAGACCAGGCTGGCCTCGAACTCAGAAATCCGCTTACCTCTGCCTCCAGAGTGCTGGGATTAAAGGCGTGCACCACTATGCCTGGCTCAACACTCTAGGCCCTCTTGAAAGGTAGGGCCTAGAAATTTTTATGTAAGTAGATATGCAAAATCAAAACTATAGTTATCATTATTTTACTTTAATGTGTGTAATTAACTACTGTTTCTTTCCAACATGCCGACTTGAAAGAGATAATTAATAAGCATATTTGGTTCAAATTTATATTTGGCAATTTAATAACTTAAGGCAAGTTTTCCACCATTTGATAACTATTTATGCATATAGGAATCCTATTTTTCTTTTTTCTATTTTTATTTATTATTCTTTCATATATGACATCCCAAATAAAGTTTCCCTTCCCTCTTCCCCTTCCAGTTTCTCTTCCTACTTCCCTCCCAATCTACACTTTTCCCTTTTCAATCAGAAAGGAGCAGGATGCCCAGGATATCAACAGAACATGGCACATCATATTCTAATAAAACTAGGCACCTCATCCCATATTAAGCTAGAAGAAACAACACAGTAGGAGGAAGGGGTTACAAAAACAGACAAAAGGGTAAGAGACAAATTGTGCTCACACTTTTCAGAATCCCATAAGAAGTCTAAGCTATATAAACCTCACATATAAGAGGAGAGTTCAGGTCAGACCTATATAGGTTCCCTGATCAGTCTTTGAGAGGCTCAGTGAGCTCAAGCTAGTTGATTCTATGGGTTTACCTTGACCCTTCTGGCTCCTTGCTCCCTCTTCTACAGGATTTTCTGAGCTACACTTAATGTTTGGCTGTG